>PISX010004564.1:0-119550 GCA_004024625.1 Mellivora capensis
TTTTTTTTTTTTTTTTTAAGCTGAATTTATCTGGTCAAAAAGAGCATATGATTGTCTTAAAACCACCCAGCATTTCCTCCTCAGACAAAGCAGTATTACTCATTTTTCATGTTTCTTTCCAGGGAGTCTCTATTAATATACAAAGAATTACATATAAGCCCCCCTTTTTCTTACACATAAGGTAGCATAAAGTACACGTCTTTGCATCTTGCTTTTTAAATTTAATGATATATCTTAAAGATCTATTTTCATTAGTATATAAAAAACTTCCTTTTATATATGCAATTATAGAAGCTTGTGTAGGTAAGCTGTAATTTATTTAACCAATCTCCTAATTGATGGACTGTTTCCAGTCTTTTGCCATTACAGACAAGTTGCAGCAGATATCCTTTACATAGATAATTTCCCTCCTTTGTAATTATTTTCCTGTGATATGTTCCTAGAAGTAAGATAGCTGGGTCAAAAACTATGTACACTTTAATTTTGATAGGTTACTGTCAAATGGTTCTCAGTGAGATTTATTCTCACCAGCAATATATGTGAATGCCTTTTTCCCTGACCCCTTTGAATGGCACTGTGTTTTTACCAAATTTTGTCTTTGACAGTTTGGTAAGTGAAAAGTGATTATTTCATTTAGTTTTAATACACTATTCCTTTGAAGGGAATGCAGTCGATTATATTTTCATATGTTTAGAACTTTTTATCACTCCTCCTCTGTGAACTGTTCATTTCCTTAACCCACTTTGCTATTGGATTGTTGGTCTTTTCCTTACTGATTTGTAGAAGCTCTTTATATATTATGGAACCTAGCTTTTTGTGATATAAGTTGCTAATCTCTTTTTCTCAACAAATACTGATTTGTTACTGGTAGGTTTATCATAATAATTGTTTTAAAGTTTTTTTTTAATTTTTAAAAAGATTTTATTTATTTATTTGACAGACAGAGGTCACAAGTAGGCAGAGAGGCAGGCAGAGAGAGAAGAGGAAGCAGGTTCCCCGCTGAGCAGAGAGCCTGATGCGGGCCTCGATCCCAGGACCCCGAGGATCATGACCCAAGCCAAAGGCAGAGGATTAATCCACTGAGCTTCTCAGGCGCCCCTGTTTTAAAGTTTGTATATAGCAATTACTTTTACAATCTGCATTTTATACAAATATAGCAATTGTTTATGGATTTTGAGTTTGTATCCTAGTTAGAAAGTCTTTGGGAGAGCCTGGCTGGTTCAGTCAGTAGAGCATACGACTCTTGAGTTGTGAGTTTGAGCCCCCATTGGGTAGGCTTTTAAATTAAAAATAAAATTTAAGGGTGCCTGGGTGGCTCATTCGATTAAGTGTCTGCCTTTGGGTCGGGTCATGATCCTGAGGTCCTGCTCCCTGCTCAGCGGGGAGTCTGCTTCTCCCTCTGCCTCTCCCCCTGCTTGTGTTCTCTCTCTCTCCCTCTCTTTCTTAAATAAATAAATAAAATCTTTTTAAAAAATAAAAATTAAAAATAAATAAAATTTTTAAAAAAGAAAGTCTTTGTTCACTCTGATTATGAAAAGAAAAATTAGCCACAGTTTCTTCAAGTGCTTTAGTTGTTTCTTTCCTTCCTTCCTTCCTTCCTTTACATTTAAATCTTTTCTCCATCTGGACTTTATTTTCATTTGTGTGAGGTATGGATCTAATTTTATAGGGAGAGTCATGATGGTCCCTGAGTCTCTTCTTAGAAAGGTTGGCATCTCATACCTCTTTGTATTACCCATTGCCCTTCTCTGGTGCTTTGTGCATCACAGATGCTTAAGGTGCATGAGAAGGAGGAGGACACCAGTGCAGAAGCAGCAGCAGCAGCCCACAGGCTGGGTATTGTTAGGTGCTTTCCATCCACGCTCTCTAATCAGCACAGCTGCTCTTTAAGATAGGTAGCATACCCCCGTTTTATAGATACAAAAACTGACTTAGAGGCCAGATAATTTGCCCAAGTTCATGCCATTAGTGTCTGAGACTCAAGATACACAGTTGATCTTAAAACTGCTAGACTTCCAAGTCTGTGCTTTTTTCTACTAGGCAGCCTTGGTAGAAGGTGCTCTGCTTGTTGTAATTTACCATGCTTCTAAGGAATTGTGGGAGGTGGAATCAAAAGAACTTTGAAGAAGTTGTTGGAAACTGAAGGTCTTAAAACACAGAGAAGGAATACAGAAATACTGTGTGCATTAGTTCAGAGAATCTCTAGACTCAAAATATAGAGAAAGTACAGTTCTTTTTTTTTTTTTAAGATTTTATTTATTTTTTTTTGACAGATCACAAGTAGGCAGAGGCAGGCGGGGGGGGCGGGGGAAGCAGGCTCCCCGCTGAGCAGAGAGCCCAATGCTGGGCTCGATCCCAGGATCCTGCGATCATGACCTGAGCTGAAGGCAGAGGCTTTAACCCACTGAGCCACCCAGGTGCCCCGAGAAAGTACAGTTCTTAACTACGGGGAAAGAAAGATCTTGATACGTAAAGAGAAATTTAAGTATTCTCTCAGAAAAACATGACATTTACACATAGCTATTACTGAGATTATCCATTAAAGATTGCAGTGGTAGATAGATCATTCTCTAAAAATTTCCCTCAAGGGCGCCTAAGTGGCTCAGTGGTTGTGCGACTGCCTTTGGCTCACATCACGGTCCCAGAGTTCTGGGATCTAGTCCCGCTTTGGGCTCCCGGCTCAACAGGGAGCCCACTTCTCCCTTTGACCCTCTCCTCTATCATGCTGTTTCTCTCTCTCTCTCTCTCAAATGATAAGTCTCTCTCTCAAATAATTTAATTAAATATTTTATTTTATTTTTTTAAAGATTTTATTTATTTATTTATTTATTTGACAGACAGAGATCACAAGTAGAGAAAGAAGCAGGCAGAGAGAGAGGAGGAAGCAGGCTCCCTGTGGAGCAAGGAGCCCGATGTGGGACTCGATCCCAGGACCCCGGGATCATGACCCGAGCCGAAGGCAGAGGCTTTAACCCACTGCGCCACCCAGGCACCCTTTAATTAAATATTTAAAAAAAATAAAAATTTCCCTCAGGTTACTTACATAGAAATTAGATACAAAACTGTATACGGACACTTGAATATCACCTTAAATGGAGTTAGCCATCTGTATTTGATCCTGAAGAGTTAAACACAGGTCAGTGTTGGGTTAGTTGTTATCAGAAGGTTATTTATAAATCATATTTTAAATTTTGAATCATTTTCATGCTGGTGTATAATTTTAGTTAAAGAATTGGGTCACGTAAGTTCATGAGTTAGCTTTACTCTGTAGTTGGTTACTTATTAATATTAAACATGCTTGCCTTTCATAAATACACATTTTCTTCAAGGTAATTCAATTATTATCTTTCAGCTTGCTAAATTTAAATGACAACTGCTGGCACCCAAGAACAAGACTTTCCATTTTTACTATTCTGAAAATAGAGCACAAATTAAGAGCATTGAGAAGTAGGGTACGACTGTCACCTGTGGAATCCTGAATTCAGAGTTGATTTCCTTCTCTGCTAATTTTTTCAATACCAAGATAAGTGTCACAAATAGCACCCTTTCTCAGAGGATTTCCAGAATTAGAGTAACAGGCACAAACTTAATAAAATGGTAGTAATGCAGCATAATCAGGAAGTTTACGCACTGCCTGTCTCCCCCACTGTCTGCAGTAGATACTGTGTGATCTCTTACAAAAGTCCATATTTCTTCCATCTAATTCCTGACATAAAATGCTGTGTTTTGTTTTTTTTTTAAATAAGGCAGAGGTGTAGAAATGTATGCAACAGTCACTTTCCTTGGAGAACCTGCATTATGACAACACCCATAGTGGCCCTCTGACCTTCTGAACACAATACAGTGTATACATGAGCCTAGACATGGTCAGAAGAGAGTCAGTTAACTGTCTTTATCACTTGGATTCTCCTTTTAGTCCTTAAGGAATGTTCTCTTTTTTATTTTAAGATTTTTTAAATTTATTTGACAGAGAGCACTAGTAGGCAGAGAGGCAGGCAGAGAGAGAGAAGGGGAAGCAGTCTCCCTGCAGAAGCAGAGAGCCTGATGCGGGGCTCAATCCCAGGACCCTGGGATCACGACCTGAGCCGAAGGCAGTGGCCTAACCCACTGAGCCACCCAGCGCCCTTAAGGAATCTTCTTAAAGATTTTCATTTAGCCTCATTTCTTATGTGTACTGTAGAGCCATGAGACAGAAAGTAGCTTGGTCAGTGAGGAAGGAGAGTCCAAAGTCTGAGAATGATGACTTCCAGTTGAGGGCACACACTGTCCAACTCCCTTTCCCTGTTTTGGTGGGCAACAAATCTGCCAGCACCTTCCAGAACCTGCTGTAACATCTCCATTAGGTGCACACACAGAGATCCGAGTCTCAGACTGAGGCTTCCACATCATCTTCAAAGATGAGACCCTGGCGTGGATGGACATGTGTAGAGCACGTCAGGCATTTTAATGTCCTAGCCTAGATACATCCCAGATCCAGATACATCCCAGAGCCCTGGGATCACGACCTGAGCCGAAAGCAGAGGCTTTATCCCACTGAACCATCTAGGCACCCCTAAAACCGCCTTTTAATAGAGTGTCGACTTACTGTCATTTTGGTTGAAATGCTAACAATCTTAACTGATTTCAAAGGTCAGTTATTCTTTTAATGTAATAATTGTGTTGAACCATGCATGGAGGCAGGCAGAGAAGGGGAAAAAAACAACATAAAAACAAGCACTTAAATGTTTGTGAACACAGCCCCACTCTACTGTTAATAAGTTGTCAGTTCTAAAAATGTGTGCCTTGCAACTGTGGATTCTGATCGAGAAACTTCTTTCCTGCTGAGGAACCCTAGATCATCACTATTCTGTAGTGAACAGTTCTTTGCAAAGCCCTGGCTTAGACTCTTCATTTCTTTCTACTTTCTTTGTTGTTGAATGCCAAGGGTAGAGTGCCTATCTGGCTTTGTGGGTTTGTCTGGCCCTTAAGGTTTAAACATGGTGTTTAGTGGTTCCAGGATATAAATATTAGAGTATGTGGTATACCCCCTCATCATGGTGTCGTCCCTTCGCCTGTTGGGCTTTTTGTAAAACAACTGCTAATTTCAGGCTGTCTTTAGGAAGCTGGCATACTAATTGGAGTGTATGGGAAAGTACTTTTAGGAGTAAAATGTTGCTAATAAAGATTTATTCGTCAAATTAGCACATTAAAACCTAAGGGGTCCTTTGAGCTTGAAGAAGCTAAGTTTAAGGCAAACAAAGCCACAAGAATGGCTGAAAAATTAGCAATTTGACTCCAAGTCACAACACAAACACACCATCAGGTGTTACCAATTGAATGAAACTTCAGGAGAAAATACAGTGAAGATGCTGGTAGTTTATAGTTGATCCAGAATGTTATATGAAATATAAAGGTAAAGATCTAAAAATTCAGACGTTGATTTACCAAGATTTCTTTTAAGGAGGTTTCATTGCACTTAAAAATGAAACTTTATACCCATCATAGGAACATTATTCATGCAGAAGCTCCCAATTTAAAGATTTACTGTTTTAGGGAATAGTATGCACAGCCTGAGTGAAATTTCAGCTGCTAAAGAGATCTCAGACTGGTGTATCAGCCAGGAAAACAGGCTATTCAGGGTACTCCAGCAGGAAAGATCTCTTCTCCCCTTCCTTTTCTTTTCCCCTTTCTTATTCTTAAATTTTTTAAACGATTTATTTGAGAGAGCAGGGGGAGGCGCAGAGGGAGAGGAAGAGAATCTCCAGCAGACTCCCTGCTGTGCGAGGAGCTGGACGACAAGCCCAATGTAGGGCTCCATCCCACACCCCCGAGTTCATAACTTGGGCACTCAACTGACTGTGCCACCCAGGCACCCCTCTTTTTAATTTTTATTATGGAGCCTTATTGAGATTTAACTGACCTATAATAAACTGCTCATGTTTGAAGTGTTCAGTATATGTTAAATTTTGAACTGTGTATACAAAAGATAATGTATCCCATGTTCCCCAAAGTCCCTTTGTGCCCAT
The DNA here is from genome assembly GCA_004024625.1 of Mellivora capensis. Classification (NCBI taxonomy): domain Eukaryota; kingdom Metazoa; phylum Chordata; class Mammalia; order Carnivora; family Mustelidae; genus Mellivora; species Mellivora capensis. The sequence continues at coordinate 6,006 of PISX010004564.1, forward strand.
TTGTCAATATTCCTTCCTATCCTTTTTTGCTCCTCCCCAACCCCTAAGTAACTGTGGATCTGCTTTGTGTCACTATGGATTAGTTTTGGGGTTCTTTGTTTTTTTGGTTTTGGGGTTTTTTTTTAGAATTTTATACAAATGGAACATACAGTACTTCTTGTTTGGCTTCTTTCACTGATTATAGTTTTGAGGTTTGTTCATGTCGTGTGTATCAGCAGTTCATTCTTCTTACTGCTGAGTAGGAAGTTCTACCATAGCTTGTTTATCCATTCACCTACTGATGCACAGTTGAGTAGTTTATACTTTTCAGCTATTACCAAGTACTCATTTAAAAAGTCTTTGTGGGGGGTTGCCTGGGTGGCTCAGTGGGTTAAAAAGTCTTTGTGTTGGATGTATCCTTTTTTTTTTTCTTTAGGGTAAATACCCAGGTGTGGAATGGCTGGGTCATATGGTAGGTTTATGTTTAACATTGTAGGAAACTGCCAGACTGCTTTCCAAAGCGGTTATACCATTTTACACTCTCACCGTGAGACAGTTCCAGTTGCCAAAACTTGGTAAGGTCAGTGTCTTTAATTTTAGATGTTCTAGTAAGTATGCATGTAGTAGTATCTCATTGTGGCTTTAGTTCGTCTTTTTTTTTAAATATTTTTATTCATTTATTTGACAGACAGAGATCACAAGTAGGCAGAGAGGCAGGCAGAGAGAGAGGAAGGGAAGCAGGCTCCCCAATGAGCAGAGAGCCCGATGCGGGGCTCGATCGGACCCTAGGATCATGACCTGAGCTGAAGGCAGAGGCTTTAAACCCGCTGAGCCACCCAGGCGCCCCTAGTTTGTCTTTTCTTAATGACTAATGATGGGGACGCCTGGGTGGCTCAGTTGGTTGGGTGGCTGCCTTCAGCTCAGGTCATGATCCCAGCGTCCTGGGATCGAGTCCCGCATCGTCCTGGGATCGAGTCCCGCATCGGGCTCCTTGCTCAGCAGGAAGCCTGCTTCTCTCTCTGCCTCTGCCTGCCACTCTGTCTGCCTGTGCTCACTCTCGCTGACAAATAAATAAATAAAATCTTTAAAAAAAAAAGTTTAATGACTAATGATGTTGAGCATCTTCTCATCTGCTTATTTGCCATCTGTGTATTTTCTTTAGTGAAGTGTTCAAATCTTTTGCCTGTTTTAAAAATCGGGCTGTTTCTCATTACTGAGTTTTGAGCGTTCTTTATATATGTGGAATATATGTGGACGTCAGCTCTTCATCAGATGAGTGATTTGCAGATATTCTCTCCCAGTAGGCAGCTCTTTTCATTTTCTTAACAGCATTTTCTGAAGAGAAAGAAGTTCTTAATTTTGAATCTGATTTATCCATTTTTTTCTTTTATGGATTTTGCTTTCAGTGTTGTACCTATGAAATAATTTGCCTAACCCAAGTCTGTCACAGAAATTTTCTTTCCTACATTTTCTTGTAGTTTAAGGTTCTATATTTAGGCCTATTCATTTAAAAATAATTTTTATATATAGTATAAGATATGGATCGAAGTTCATTTTTTTAATATATTCATTTGTTCCACAATGCTTTGTTAGAAAGGCTGTCCTTTCTCCACTGAATTGGTTTTGTACCTTTTTTTTTTTTTTGAAAATCACTTGTCCATATCTCTGTCCATTTATTTTTGGAATCTATCCAAATGAATTTTTTTATCTATCTCGATGCCAACACAGCACTGTCTTCGTTACTCTTTTTTTTTTTTTTTTTTTTTTTTAAATTTTTTTTTTTTTTTTTTTTTTTTTTTTTTTTTTTTTTTTTTTTAATTTTTTTTTTTTTTTTTTTTTTTTTTTTTTTTTTTTTTTTTTTTTTTTTTTTTTTTTTTTTTTTTTTTTTTTTTTAAAGATTTTATTTTCAGGTAATCTCTACATGTAGCGTGGGGCTCAAATTTACAATCCCAAGATCAAGAGTTGCATGCCTCACCAGCATTGCCAGCCAGGCACTCCAGTTACTATGTCTTTATAACAGGTCTGAGTGTCAGGTTGTGTAAGTCCTCCAACTTTGCTCTTTTAAAGGTTGTTGGGTTCTTATGAAATTTTAAAAGGGGCTTATAATTTCTATTAAAAAAAACCCCACCTGCTGGGATTTTGATAGGGATTGGGTCAAATCCATAAATTAATTCTGGGAAAATCAGCATCTTTTCTTTTTATTATTATTTTTTTAGACATTTCTTTTTTTTTTTTTTTTAAGATTTTATTTATTTATTTGACAGACAGAGATCACAAGTAGGCAGAGAGGCAGGCAGAGAGAGAGGAGGAAGCAGGCTTTCCGCGGAGCAAAGAGCCCGATACGGGGCTCAATCCCAGGACCCTGGGATCTTGACCTGAGCTGAAGGTAGAGGCTTTAACCCACTGAGCCACCCAGGCGCCCCGAAAATCAGCATTTTAACAGTATTGAGTCTTCTGATCCATGAATATGGTACACCTCTTCCCCTTCTTAGGTTTTTTAGTTTTTCTCTCAGCAGTGTTTTATAGTTTTCAGTGTGTGGGGATTGCAGACTTTTTTGTCAGATTTATCCCTGAGTATTTCATAAGTTTTGATGCTACTAAATAGGATTTGTTAAAATTTCAGTTCCTGATTGTTGCTAGTTTATAGAAATACAACTGATTTTATATAGAGATCCTGTGTTTTAAAACCTTGCTAAAGTCATTTATTCTAATACCCTCCCACCACCACCCCCTTTTTTTTTTTTTTGCTAGAATCCACTGTATATTCCAAGAAGGAAAGACTTTAATAAAGGGAACTAAAGACTTTCACAATCATTAGAAAGTCTGGGTGGGGGGAGGAATTCAGGGGAGGGGGCTGTTATTGTTGATGAAATTGGAGTGCCGGGTTCCCAGGAAAGCAGTGATCTCAACTCCCTGCTGCTCCAGTATGGCTTTAATTCATCTGGAAGCTGCTCTTAAGAGTGGAAAGTCCAGTCTCCTGCTGCTTGTGTGCCTGCTTGCAGCTGTTTTCAGATCATATGGACTCTGTCTTCCAAATCTCACATGGGTGTGCCTCACTTCAGCCCATCTAACCTAGAACAAATGGAGAATGGGCTTCTCAGAAATGTAGTTCCAGACCTTTTCCTGCTATGCAAGGAAGACTAGGAGGCGGCCGTGCCAGGCCAGCAGTCTGGCACAGAGGACATTAATAGAGCTACTTGTAAGATGCCACACCCAGTTGTGGAGAAGTGACTTAGCAGTACTGTGAAAAATAGGGGTGTTAGATGGTTGTAATTCAGTAAGATGTGATTTCCATGAAGGCACACGGGCTCTTGGACAGCACTGGCAGTAGTATATTTTCTGGGCTGAGGACGTGGCAAGGCCTGCTCTCGTGCTGCCTTGCCTAATAATTGGATGAGTGTACACAAACTGGAACATGTTTTAGGGGATAATGACCCTAGTGTGAGGGGGTAGAAGGCCAGACCACACAGGCAGTGTTGGAAGGAACTGGGAATGCCTTGGGCTTGCATGATGGGTGACTACAATGCCTATAAGACTTGCTCTGTGCAGCCTGGGAAGGAAGGCTTAGGACCGGTGGGCAGAAGCTGCAAGGAGACCATTTCCAAAGCACTGCAAGAAGTGCGCAGCTGGACTAAGATCGAATAGAAGGTCAGGAGCAGGGGGCACTGCCTGGGTGGCTCATCCGATTAAGCGTCTGACATGGGTTAGGTCATGATCTTAGGCTCCTGGAACTGAACCCCGTGTCTGGCTCTGTGCTCAGCAGGGTGTCTGCTTCTCCCTCTCACCTTCCCGACTCGTACCCACATGCTCGCTCTCTCTCTCTCATAAAATCTTTTAAAAAACAAAAATAGGGGACGCCTGGGTGGCTCATTTGGTTAAACCACTGCCTTTGGCTTCGGTCATCATCCCAGGGTCCTGGGATCGAGTCCCACATCGGACTCCTTGCTCAGCAGGGAGCCTGCTTCTCTGTCTGCCTCTGCCTGCCACTCTGCGTGCTTGTTCTCTCATTCTCTCTCTCTCTGACAAATAAATAAATAAATTAATTAATTAATAAAATCTTTAAAAAAAAAAAACAAAAACCAGAAGGTCAAAAGTTTCCCTTAGTTCAAGATTGCTGGGCCGCCTAGCAAGAGTGTGTATAAGGTGTAAGAAGAGTGGTTTCAAATTAGATCTTCCTTAGGTTCATCGGTTACAACTTTTGCCACCTGGAATTTCTGAAAGTGAAAACAAGTTCTTTTAAATATTTTATCTTTATTTAGTTTGAGTAATTCTAAATAAATCTAATCCTTGTATGTCTCAAAATACAGAAAGTGGGACATTTCTGAGATGCTTTGAGTCAGAGCCAAGGTGTGCACAGATCTTCCTGCTGTGTATTTCACTGATTCTGAAACTTATATCCTCTACATGCTTGACATCTCTGAAGTCTGCGTGCAGTTTGATGGGCACTCTTCAGCTACTGACACCTTAGGATTGGCTCTCATCCGGTTTTTTGTTTTGTTTTTGTTTTTTGTTTTTGCATATATGGTTTTGGCCCTAGCAATTCCTAGCGTCATTTCAGTGGCGTTCCGTACATACTTGGTAGTCCATGATTTGTTTAATTGCATTTTAATATAACTTTGTAAAGATTATGCTGTAATTTGGCACTGAAACACAGATGGGAATAACAAGGCATAAGTTTGATAGTAATGAGGTTAGTGTTTATTCTTGGAGAAATGACTACAATTCCGTATTTTCTTGGAAAGAAACAACCAAGTGCATTGTACTTGTGCTATTCAAAGTCAAGGCCCAGGACCCACAGCTTGTTAGAAATGGAGAGTTGTAGTTTAAAATCCACATCTACTGAATAAGAATCTGCATTTTAATGAGATTCCCATTAAAGTTTGAGAAGCGTTGCTTTCTTTAACTTCATATAAGAAAATAACCCATATGTAAAAGGAGCTGTGTTAAATTTTGTTCCTGGGATACAAAAGAATTGCCTATCATGTGTCACATGATGGATTTGAAGGCAGGAGATATTTCTGTATCCCTCTAAATGAAAAATGCATTTACCTTAATTTATCTAGGTTTAATGTTACCATTTTCTTCCCATGAGCCACTCAGTGTTAGAATGATTTTTATGCCTCAGTGCTGTTTGGTTTTGTCTACTATTTAATATCATGTACAAATTACATTAGCATCCCATTAAATTCTCTCAGTCAGAACTAGCAAATGAAAAAAATGTTAAGAAGAGATTCAATACAGATATTTGGAGTACCCTAGTATGTAATTTCCTCTGCCTGACTGGATATGTTCCAACATGCTTTCTTTTTGTGTGTGTTTTTAATTAAAACACTCTAAATGGATACTTTGAGCACTTGCTTGACTCTTTTCATGGCACTTCTTTTGTTAATTTTTTTCACCCCAGATACACATGTGGTATCATTAATCCTTAATTGGTCATGGTTGTTAATGGTTTAGGGATCTAGTTATTTTCTTAATGTTTTATAAATTGCCAAGATAAGCATTTCTCTTTTAAGGAAATAAAGGTACGAGCCACATGATTAGACGTGCTTTGGAGAAGCTCCGTGTAAGTCTGTGTTAGAGTTCTTGTGTCCGGACTGCAGAATCCACTCTCCCAGGTGCCCGGGGGTTTAGTCAGTGGTGACACTATCTCACTGATTTCTTGGGAACCACACATCGGAACTGGGGAGGGCCCCGTGGGGGCATTTTCCTCTTCCTGCACACTCAGGAAACCGTTATTACAGGTGTGGATTCTGCTCCCTGAGAAGATCTGTGCCCTGTACCCTGTCGTTTCCCTTCTAAAGTTCATATACAGGCATACCTTACCAGCAGAACATAAATCACATCTCAGTCTCTAGTTCTCAGGGAAGTGGGCCTGAGGTAGCTTGGAATTAGTGTTGACTGAGCTGTTGCACATATCCACCACCGAGTCAAACAATAGCGTATATTAGTATGTTATCACTAAAATCCTCAGTGAAAGAATTGTATGATGAATTACGGGATAGAGGAAGATTTAAATACACCTGTGGTATCATATTTATCATGTATCTAATATACTCAATGCCAGGAACCTTGATTGATACAACTATAACAATTTGAACATATTAGACTAAATTGTAAATTCTAGAATATTTCTGGAAATGCATTTCTGGGAACGCCAGGACTAAACAATTTGAAAAATTCCTTTTGACTCTTACAGGACTTTCATAAAGAACTACTTAAAAATGGTTTAAAAAAGAAGTCCTTGGAGAAAATTTTAAACAGATGAGTCAGTGTTGAAGCCCTTTTAAATTAAAATTTTAATTGAGATCATCATAGCCTTACATGTAGTCGTAAGAAATAGTCATGTGTCCTCTACGCGGTTTTCCCTGATCAGTAATTTCTTCCAGATCTGTACTACAGTATCACAACCGAGGTATTAATATTGATAGAACTCACCGATCTTACCGAGATTCCCCGGTTTTACTTCTACCTGTTTGTGTATACTGTGTTTAGTTGTCTATGACTTTACCACATGTACGTTCACATATTCGCCACCACTGTGAAGATCCAGAACAGATCCATTACCCCAGGGATCACTAGTGTGACCACACCCGTGTTATTCTGCCCCAGGCCTCCTTGCAGCCCCCGACAACAGCAGTCATTCCAGAAATATTATATAAATGGAATCATACAGTATGTAACCTTTGGTTGTCTTTTGTCTCTTAGCGTAATTCCCTGGAGACTTATCCAGGTTGTTGACGTATTACGAGTGGGTGTTTTGTACAGTATTGGTTTGCTTCTGGCACATTTCACGTATTGGGTGGATGTGTTTTATCTGTTCACATCTGTCTGCCTCAGTTGTATGAAGTTGGTAACGAACCACTACCACACTTAACCACAGAGCATCAGGAGTACATGGGGTTTTTTTGGTTTTGGTTTTGGTTTTTTGGTTTTGGGGTGTTTTTTTGTTTTTGTTGTTGTTTTTGTTTTTAGATTTACTTATTTGAGAGAGAGAGCAGGGGGGAGAGGGAGAGGGTGACGAAGAAAGAGTCCTAAGCAGGCTCCATGCCCAGCACAGGGCCCCACCTGGGGCTCAGTCCCACAACCGCAAGATTATAACCCGAGCTGAAACCAAGAGGTAGACATTTTTTTTAATTAATTTATTTATTTGACAGACAGAGATGACAAGTAGGCAGAGAGGCAGGCGGGGGCGAGGGGGGGGAAGGAGGCTCCCCGCGGAGCAGGGAGCCTGATGCGGGGCTCGATCCCAGGACCCTGAGATCATGATCTGAGCCGAAGGCAGAGGCTTAACCCACTGAGCCACCCAGGCGCCCCAGGAATACATTTTGATCTTATTTGATGGGCAGTTACGCAGTCCGTAAAGAAAAAGAAGATGTTCTTTATTTCTAGAGACATTTTCCTGTCAGGATGAGCCCTGTTTATCTGAATTGAGGTTCTTAAAATTGTTTCACTCCAATCAGAATCTTGGTGGTTACTGCTTCCAAGTAGGAAATTGTCAGCCCTCCCTCTACCTGATGTTTGAAGCATGATGGGTTTGGGCACGTGAGTTCAGGAACCATTGGTCATGATTCTAGTTGTGGAGAAAAGTTGGTCTTTATCAGAGGCCATGAATTCATATGCCCAAAGTTCTGGTACTTTCAAAACACCAAAGAAGCTATAAGCTGTCTTCAGAGTCCCCCAAAGTTTATGGAGGACAGAGCATGAAGAACACAGGTTCCAGCCCTAACAATGATGTCTGGGTTGTAAGGGGAGGGAGTTAACAGCTCTTTGAAAAAGTTAAAGGGGAGGCCTGGGAAAGCAAGCAGCACTGCATTTTATTTGCTGCTGAATTCTGGGCCCCTAGCACAGTGCTTGACACCCAGCAGGCACTGAAAGAGAAAGAATGAGTGAGGTAGGGGCGCCTTGGTGGCTCAGTGGGTTAAAGCCTCTGCCTTCGGTTCAGGTCATGATCTCAGGGTCCTGGGATCGAGCCCTGCATCGGGCTCTCTGCTCAGCAGGGAGCCTGCTTCCCCCTCTCTCTCTGCCTGTCTCTCTCCCTACTTGTGATCTCTGTCTGTCAAATAAATAAAGTCTTTAAAAAAAAAAAAAGAATGAGTGAGGTAGAAGGGAAACTTTAAAGAAATAGATGTCCCGTTCTTTTAGTGTGAGTGACCTTACATATAAGCTCAGAAGACTCCGATGGTGTGTGGAGGTGTTTGCTGTGAGGCGAGGGTAAAGGAGGGGAGGACATTCACCCCCAACCCCCAAAATGAATAAAGCCCCAAATTTACACTATGCACTTTCCCAGCTCAGGGCCCTTCTGCTTTCTGTGCCTGGTGGGTCACTCCCCTCCAGAGAGTTTTCTTCTTTAGGTCTCTCACTGCCTCAGAGAGGCCTTCTGTGAACATTTTGTATAAAGTAGCCCACTCATCCCTTCTCTCTTGCTCCTCTGTAGCCTCTTTCCCAGCCATATTTTCTTCCTGGCATTTGTAAGGATTCCCTGGCATTGGGTGTTTGTCTCCCATCTGGAATGTCAGCTTCCTGAGGGTAGGGCGCGTCTCTCTGTTGTACATCAGTGCTTGGCACATAATAGTAACTCAGTGTATGGTATGTGATTTCATTGGTTGTGTGGTGGCTTTTTGATAGAACACATGTTCCTCAGAGAGAGAAGAATTTCCCTCACTCTGTAATCATGCATTTTGGTAACATTTGCATAGAGGACCTGGTGTGTCCCTAGTTTTGTTTTTTTGCTGGGTGCCTAAGAAAAGTAAGGCCAGCTCCCCTGCATTCAGAGACTTAATGGGTAGCAAATGCAAACGTGCTAGCTCACGTCTCTGCAGTGTGGTGGGTGCTCTGAAGGAGGCATGCAAGCCACCTCTGAGGCCGGAAACCGCAGCCCTAGAAATATTGACACCGGAGAGGAGAGGTGGGCTTTTTGGTTGAAGGTGAGAACAAGAGATTTTGGAAGTGGTGATCATTACTCAATTGTGAGAAGATAGGTCCCAGGTAACTTGAAAAATGCAGTCATTCTAGGAAGAGCCCCTGCTACCTCTCTGACCCCAACCACCACTTTCTCCCTTCCTCCTCAGACACAAGCTCCTGGTTCCTCTGACACGTCATCTCATAATGCTGTCTCCCAGACACCCACACAATCCCTCACTTCAGTGGGGTTCTTAGGCCACCTGACCAGAGAGGCCTTTTCTAACCATCATATGTAGGATGCTCTCTTCCCTGCCTGCCATCTCCATCAGCTTACCCCACCCTGTCTTCTCCAGGGTACTTTTTGCCGCCGGAAGTATATATTTCATACATAGAGTTTTGTTGTAGATCTTGTTTGTTTGTTACCTCTCTTCCCCACTGGAATGTAAGCTCTCCAAGAGCTGGGCCTTGGTTTTATTTCTGCTGTATCCCCAGCGCTTAGGGAAGGGCCAGCTCGTGTTAGGCACCTGGAAATGTCTGTTAAAGGAATGGATGGATCCATTCTTGGGCATCCTGCAAGAGGAGAGGCAAAACACAGATGAGCCGAGCCCCAAACCAGTCTCTGTTCCCCAGAGCCCTCCCTGCTCAAAGCTGCCATGCTGCAGAGAAGTCCTTTCCTGTGGTCTGATGCTGCCCGTGACGGATAGCTACCAACAGCTCGGGGGCTTGTGGGGTGTCCAGGGGAAGGCATGTTTCCTGTGAATTGGAGATGATGTAGACGGATATTGAGCCAAGACTTGATAACAGGGTAAGGTGTGATTGGGCCACAGAAGGAGAAAGGTTTTTCTATCAGCTATGTGGAATGGATAAGGGAAAATATGGAAGTTAGAACTGTACTGTGGATGATCTTGAATGTGAGCTCTAGGGAGGTGTCCAGATGGCACAGCTCTTAACTTGCCCTGTGTGCTCTGAGACTCTTGGAGCCTTTGAATGTGTGATGTGGTGGGTTTTTAGGAACGTTAGCACAATGGCTCTTCCGTATTCTGAACTTGTGAGCAGAACAGGAGTCTTGCTCTGCCTCAGCTCAGGTGAATACTGGATAATTTCCCCTTTATTCAAGTATTACTTTTCTCAAAAAATAGTTACTAATTCTTTCAATTAATGGTTATTTTTTTAAAAAGAAACAAGAAAACACTGTTGTATTTTTTTTCACCTTAGACCTTTCTTAAAAGTAGTTTTTGCCTTTTTACTGTTCTAGATTTATTCTAGATTATAGTGTTTACACTTGGATCTGGCTGCGTCATTAGAGATGCGGGAGAATGTGAATGATTTCTTCTGCATTTAGACTTAGAAGCAGTTGGTGGTTAAGTGGGACCCAGCTAGTCACCTGGCACTTGTATTTGATTGCTGGATGGAAGGTTTGATGTTTGAGGTATAAATACCTTTTATTTTTTTTTTTTAAAGATTTTATTTATTTATTTATTTGACAGAGAAAGACATCGAGAGAGGGACTACAAGCAGGGGGAGTGGGAGAAGGAGAAGCAGGCTTCCCACTGAGCAGGGAGGCCTGACGCAGGGCTCGATCCCAGGACCCCAGGATCACAACCTGAGCTGAAGGCAGACACTTAATGACTGAGCCGCCCAGGCGCCCCTATAAATACCTTTTAAAGTATAGGCTTAAATGCAGAATTTGGAGCCGTGGTTCTGTCCCTAGAGATTCCTTCCTATGTAGTTGATTTAGGGAGCTACCCCGATAATGGTTTTGTTGATTTTTGTTTTATTTTGAAATAATCTTGAACTTACAGAAAAGTTGCAAATACGATTAAAACAGCAACACTTTTCCTGAATCACTTAAGAATAAATTGTTGTCCCAGTGTCCTATCGCCTGTATTCCTTTTCCCTATACTTTAGTGTATTTCTAAAAATCAAGAACATTCTCCTATATAACCACAATACAACTATCAAAATAAAAAAAAAAAATACTGATACATTGCTACCATTTAATCTTCAGCCCCTACACAGAGTTTGACACTTAGCCCAATAATAGCCCTTATAGCAAAAGTATCACACTTAGCATTTGGTTATTTTGTCATTAAATCTCCTGTTTCCTTGAAGTTCAGTGATCCTGAAACTTTTGAAGATTGCAGACCCATTATTTGGTAAAATGCCTCTCAATTTGAGGTTCTCTGGCATTTCCTCCTGATAATTTTCAGGTTATACATACTTGAGAGGAATATCGTAGAAGGGATTCTGTGTTCTCAGAGCATCTAATCAGGCAACTCACAGTTTCAGTTTGTCCCATTACAATGATGCTTGTGTGTTTTACTTGATTAAGATGCTGTCTGCCAGGCTTCTCCTCTGTGTACTTATTCTTATCTCCTTTCTAATTAATAAGTATTTTCATAGGGAGGTGCCTTAAAACTATGTGAATATTCCATTTCTTTCACTTTTAACTTACTCATTTACTTATTTCTGTCTGAATGGCCTCATGTTTTCCTATTTTATACAATGGTTTATAATTTCTACCATCATTATTTTTTATGTGCATACTGTCCCAGATTTAGCTTATAGGAGCCCCTTCAAATTGGTCTCTGCAGCCGTTTGACATGCCCCATTATTTGTTGAACATTTCCTCACTTCTTGGCAACGAGCATTCCACACTCATTTTGTACTTCCTTTGCCCTAGCCCCAAATTAGCTCTTCTAAAAAAGAACTTTAGTTCTTTTTAAGAATGATATTTAGAAGCCGCAGTCTGAGTACTAGGTGTGTTCATTGCTATTGGGGTGTTGCTTCTTCCCAAGCCCTTTCAGTGACAGAGATAGGGGTGTGAGTGTGTGTGTTTGCACACATGAAGGAATATACACACATGTGGGCTCACAAAAATCACATCTATGTTTATTGTTACGTCTTTCTCTATATGTTAAAAACCATGAGTTGTTGCCAATAACTAATTTTTTTTTAAAGATTTCATTTATTCATTTGACAGAGAGAGAGAGATCACAAGTAGGCAGAGAGGCAGGCAGAGGAGAGGGGAAGCAGGCTCCCTGCCGAGCAGAGAACCCGACTCAGGGCTTGATCCCAGGACCCTGAGACCATGACCCGAGCTGAAGGCAGAGGCCTAACCCACTGAGCCACCCGGGCACCCCGCCAATAACTAATTCTGATCCAACTCCACAGGACTCTTGAGCTTTTTCCCTTTCCATTTTGATAACTACTTTTTCAACAGTGAGAAACCTGGTTGTCATCATCATTAATATATTTATTGATTTGGGGCACCTGGGTGGCTCAAGTCTCTGCCTTCGGCTCAGGTTATGATCTCAGGGTCCTGGGATCAAGCCCCGAATTGGGCTCTCTGCTCAGCAGGGAGCCTGCTTCCCCCTCTCTCTCCGCTTGCCTCTCTGCCTACCTGTGATCTCTCTCTGTGTCAAATAAATAAATAAAATCTTTAAAAATATATATAGATAGATAGATTAATCAGTCCCCCTGTATGTAACCGCCTTCCCTTCGTGGATGCCCTCTTTGCCCTCTTGGGTTCTGGCGCAGCATGGGATATTTTAAAGCTCCCCAATGATGCAACCAGGGTAGAGCACAACTGGATGAGAAGAAAGGTGAACTCTGTACTTTTTGATTCATCATTAAGTAAATGGCAAGTTTGGTTTTTTTTTTAAGATTTTATTTATTTGACAGAGAGAGACACAGCGAGAGAGAGAACACAAACGGGGAATGGGAGAGGGAGAAGCAGGCTTCCCACTGACCAGGGAGCCTGATGCGGGGCTCAATCCCTGGACCCTGGGACCATGACCTGAGCCAAAGGTAGACGCTTAATGACTTAGCCACCCAAATGGCAGGTTTTTAAGTCAGGTTTGGTTTGGGAAAGTAAATTCTTCCTAAGGAAGTGAAATCTAAAGAGAAAACTCAATTCTACCAATATAAGCAATAAAAGATCACAGTGAAAGCACAGCCTGTCTCCTGGAAAGCTTTGAAAAATATTTATTTTGGAAATAAATCTTGTAGTGAATATGAATTTCAGTCCCTTTCCCTGAATTACCTGTTTATAGGAAAAAATACTTGAAAAGGTTAGTTGTTTTGAAGAATGTGTTTCATTAAAGACTTACTTTGTTTTTTTTTTACATTGAGTTTTTAAAATAAACTTTTTAGAATAGACACAGAAAGCAATTGCAACTCACTGCTTTTTAAAGCATTGGATATTTAAACAGATTTTCAGGCTGTGTTGCTCTTAGTAGTCCATTGCACTTTAAAATACAGGAACTGAGTTACAGTAACTGGGCCATGAGGAATCCCATCTTCTCCCACTTGCATCCAGAGGAAGCAACTACAGCAGGTTCCCTGGCCAGCCTGCCTTAGATGGTCAGTCTCTATCTTGCCAGTTTTCATAATACCACGTTCTGGAAGTGGTGCACTGCCGCGGGTGGATTTCCACCACGAGTTCCCGCTGAGACTGAGGGACACAACATCTGACTCTACAGAGTTCCAGCATTCAACCTACGGGAATCACAATAAAACCTCTTCCTTGATGGTGTTTGTAAAGTTTCCGTTGAAGTTACCTTTGGGGTGTGAATTGTGCACATCAGGCTTTTGTATGTCTATGCCAGAGGCAGGGAGGGAGAAGAGCCAGTATTTGTGAATATGGACAGAACCCCAGGAGGCTTGGCATATAGGGAGAACACCTGGTCCTTAGTTGTTGTCATCTAGTTCTCGTTTTCTAGAAACAAAGCATTACCCGGTCAGGAGAGCCGGCTTCAGTGTTGATGGTCAGTTCATTGTACAGCTTGAGGCGTTACCACTCCCCAACTCGAGTCCTTCAGAAACCGTCTTTGTGGCTTTTGCCACGCCAGCAAACATTTACTTCACATTTTTCTTTCATGTGGCTGACTTTGAACTTGGCATTTTTCTGGATGGTATCTGTGAAGCCGTGAGTTCAGTGTGCTGGATCACCTAAAATCCTAAGTATCTGTTCAGTACTGTGGGGGAACTAGGCTCCAGATCTCGGTCTCCTTCTAGCCCCGCCATTCGGAGAGTGGTGTCAGGCCCTGCCTTGAGCTTGGAAGGAGCAGCAGTAGTTTTGGCGATGCACTCTTCCCGTTTGCTGCACGGAGGGGAGGTTGGCAGCCTTCTGTATACCTTACATTCAGATGCATGTTACAGGGTATAGGAGTCTAAATATTACATTCTTTTACATGTGAAGCATCAATTACATTATCTTAATTTCTTAAGATTCAGCACGTGTTCAACTAGAATGTTCAGTGTTGTGGATCATTTTTGCTCTCATTGGTGGTCTTAATGCACATGTCCACGAAGCTGCAGCCGTGAACTCATTCAGGAAGGGGTACACAGATTTATAGGACGCTTGGTACCCACCCGCCTTAAAAACACAAGTAGAAAACATGTATCCAGTATTAGTAATATAGAAGAAAAATATGAAATGCAGAATGTAGTTTTATGTTAACCACGCTGGAGATGTCATGGGAAAATGCCTAAATTGTGATATGTAATTGCGTATCGTGATTAATATATTCTGTATTATTTTTGAGGCCTGTTGCCTATCACAGAATTTTTCTTGGGGACCCGGTGGCTCAGTCAGTTAAGTGGTTGCCTTAGGCTCAGGTCATGATCTCGGGGTCCTGGGATCAAATACTTTCAGGCTCCCTGCTCAGCGGGAAGTCTGCTTCTCTCCCTCTGTCTGCTGCTCTTCATGCTTGTTCTCTCTCTCTCCCCCCTCCCTCTGTCAAATAAATAAAATAAAAACCTTTAAAAACATTTTTTTCTTTGACATTGCTAATGCTTAGTGTTTTATGTGTTCTTTACTTGTGTTTTTAAGACCAGGTACTGAGTGTTCTGTAGATCCATGGATTCCAGGAATATCCCCTAAAAGCCAACCAGATGTTGTCATATATTCAAATCAAGGGTTTTGCTGAGAGAGAATGTGTGTGTATGTGTGTGTGTGTGTGTGTTGTGTTGTGTTTCAGGAAGATACTTTAAAGCTCACTTTAATGGGCTTCTTTAAAACCAAACGGTCATATTTTGTAAAAGGAGCAACAAACCAAAATAGGGGGATAACCAAATGTGGTGAGTTTTATACATCCTCTTAGTTTAAGTAAAATACCGGGTTCTGCTCAGTCACAGAGATGGGATGTTTGCACACCATCTACAAACATTTCATTGGCTGCAAATAGACTGAATATAGATGTTAACCTTCTGGTGTGATATTACTTTAACAGAGAGAAGGAGCAAGAAAGGGAAGAACAGTTAATGGAAGACAAGAAAAGGAAGAAAGAGGATAAAAAGAAAAAAGAAGCCACTCAGAAGGTGGGTTTAATCACTTAAGTCTGTCTTGACATCCACCAAACATCTAGAGTAAGTAACTGCCTTGGGTTGGATACCTGCCAACCCAGTAATGCTACTTAGTAGTTCACTTGAAAGTTTTAAGATCTGAAAGTGAGAAAAAGTTGGAGACCTACATTTGTTTCCATAAGTAGGTATTCAGGAGAGCTGCAGCTGGTTTAATGAGAACAGCAGTAAACGAAATCGAGAAAGGCAAGAGAGTCCCTAACATTTAAATTCTTACTGAGTTTCCTTATTCATATCATAATTAATCTCCATTTTCTTAGGTTAGCTTATAAAATAACTTCTTAAGGCTTGTTAAGGTCACCCCAGTGTTCTCCTTTTGGTCCCTCTACAGCACTGTCATTTGTAAGAGTCTGCTTAGCGCTCTGAGGGAGATAATATACCATGGCGTTGAGGCCTTTGCTTAGGGAAGAAGAGATGGTAAAAGAAAAAGGACACAGGCCTCACCTCTGTCAACTGACAAGTCTTTTTTTTTTTCTTTTTTTTTTAAGATTTTATTTATCTATTTGACAGAGACACAGCAAGAGAGGGAACACAAGCAGAGGGGGCATAGGAGAGGGAGAAGCAGACTCCCTGCTGAGCAGGGAGCCTGTTGCAGGGCTGGAGCCCAGGACACTGGGGTCATGACCTGAGCCGAAGGCAGATGCCCAACAACTGAGCCACCCAGATGCTCCTGTCAGCTGGCAAGTCTTAACTGACGAGCTGGACCTCAGCGCTGTCTGAGCAGAGACCAGTGGGCCCCGCGCCTCTCCTTCAGTGTGTGTTCCTCTGCCCCCTCCCTGGTCTAATCTCCCCCACCTCGCCACTCTTCGGCATTGCCTGACTTAGGCTCTGGCTCAGCAAGAGTGTTCTGGTGCCTTTTGTGGAGGTAAAATGATTTGCCTCCAGTTCTTGTTACCACTAACTAGCACACTTGGGAAGTAGGACCTCAGCTGTGAGTCAGGTTTGAGGGTCCCTGCTGTAGTGCCAGGTTACTGAGGCTAAATTTAGGAAGGTAGAAACTGTTACAAGGTTCAGAGGGAAGTCTAGATTTAGAACAGACCCCAGGCAGGCAGTCATACACAAACCAGTGTGGGGTGTCACAGGACACCACAAGTTATCTCAGCATTATTGGGTAGAACCGTTATTCCCATAAGTCAGTTTTCTGAATTTCTGAAATAGATCATTTTTGGATGCCAGGAGAAAAAACAATACTGGAAATATTTTCTGAATTGGATTGCCTATGACCCTGCCACATTAACATGTAAAATAAAATTTTATCTTTTCTTCATGACTTAATTAAAAGGAATATTCGTTACTGTTTGGTACTATAATACAATAGACTGCTGCACATGCTCATTAAGGTTTTGTCTGCTTCTCATGGTGTTTCTGTTTCTGTTAGTATTGGTGTGCTCACCACCACCTCACGCTATCAGGGCACCTGCTTTTAACATGTTGCTTCTGATCTGAGCTTGTTAGAATTATCTAAAAATGTCAGGAAAGAGTCTGACTAAAGATGTCAGATAACAACTTAGAGGATTTTTTCATACTTGCCTTTGGAGACACAGCCCCCTTCCACATATTGAGGTGTGATAAGCAGGTCCACCAGCGAGAACGTGTCGGGTCATTGCCCCTCCGCATACTGACCTTCCAACTGGAGCGATGGAGAGTGAACTGCAGTGAAGGTTTTCTTTCCTTTAGGGCATTCCCATTTCATCAACTAAATTGGTATAAAAATTGGATTTTGCAGTCTGTGGGAATGAGTGGTTAATAGGCTGGACATGGGTGAACTTGAGCAAAGAGTGGTAACAAGAAGATAGCAAATTGAGTGATTATTTTAGGCAATCTGATCTGCATTCTTCACAAAGGTCATAATATCCCTCAACTGGAAAATAATCAGCATCTGGATGTGATTAATAAACTATGCATCTGTAAACTTTACTGTGGATCCACTAATAGAAAAATGATTTACAATACAAGATGGTGTGGGTTTATTCAAGAGCGAATTGGGTATTAGGCAGAAAATGACAGGTGGTCACTCTCCCTGTGTACTTGTATCTGCATGAAGAACTGGTTCAGAAATTATGGCAAAGAAGAAAATCGCCATAAATAAAATTCCAAATGGTTACATATGAACAATAACATTCAGTCATTTTTGTTCAAAAATGTTCTAGATCGGCTGACGCAGGATTCAGGCCAACACATGGCCTTGGATATTGTTGTATCATACTGAACCATTGTGCCATTCCAGAATTAAATTCTGATTTAGCAGTTTTAAGGAAGAGCACAAAGCTTACCATGTGATTGTCTTAGTGGCTTCCAACCTTATTGTAGAGACAGCACCTCAACAAGGAGGCATAAAATGTGCTATGATGCAGAGAATCGTAGGGAATGTGCCAGAGGCTCTATCATGTGGTCATTCATTCAGTCAGCACTGTTTATGATGCTTCCATGCTTCTCGCTGCTTACCTCTTGCTCTACAATCATCTCTTCTGTCTTCCTGTTAGACTGTCAGTTTCTCGAGGTTTTACTCCTATTTGTATTTCCGGGAAGTTAGGGAAGTGCCCAGTACATAAGAGTCACTCAAAACCTGTTTGTTTAGGGGTACCTGGGTAGCTCAGTGGGTTAAGCCTCTGCCTTCAGCTCAGGTCATTATCTCAGGGTCCCGGAGTCCTGGGATAGAGCCCCAAATTGGGCTCTCTGCTCAGCAGGGAGCCTGCTACCCCCCCCCCCCGCCCCGCCTGCCTCTCTGCCTGCTTGTGATCTCTCTCTCTCTCTGTGTTAAATAAATAAATAAAATCTTAAAAAAAAAACAAGCAAACTGTTTGTTTAACAGATCAGTGGTTAAGAATGAATGTTGGCAATGTAATTTTCTTGAAGAATAGACTTTTCCTTAAAGCTAAATCAAGTTATTTCCACACATACATTAAACTAGAGCTTTTCTCGTGAGCAGTTTGCTCTTTCTAGAGCCATCACTGAGTAAACTGGGTTAGATTTCCATTCATGAGAAAGGTGTCAAGGAAGTATTCCATTCACGTTCATTAAGCTGATGCTGCTAAAGGACCATTGTTCAGTGTTGGCGGAACACATGCTTTGATCATCAGCTTTCCACCGTCTGGAGGACAGCTCTTTTAACAGAACCCACATTGTAAGGCACAGTTGACATTATTTGGGTTTGTCACTTATAACTGGGGAAGGCATTGACTTCCTGTATAACTGATCTTCAAAATGGCATTCTGAGAAATATTTACAATGTTATAAAATTTAAATTGCTTTAAGGAATTGGTATGTGGATACAAATCAGTTCATTCGTGGTTAAACGGAGTTTTAGAAAAATTGCACAGTAGACTTGAGCTCTTTAACAGTTGGTACTGGGAAACATTCATTTTAAAGTGCTGTCTACTACAAATTCAGTAGAGTCGAATTAGCTTGTCTTTTAATGCAAGAATGTAAGGAGCACTCCAGGAGGTCATACAACTAGGGCATTTAATTCAGATTCTGTGTCGGGCATTAGTGTGCTGGGATCCACTGCAAAGCAGGTTGGTTAGCTGTAGGACGTACACTCCAAAGACGGGCTTGCTTTCATGAGCATCCATAGCAGTCTGGTTTTCAGCCACAAATAACCAAACATCTTTTCTATTTCAAAGTCAGAGAACCATTACAAATGCTTTAGAAGATTAACATTTGGGAAAAGGGAGTCAAAATCAAGCATGATCTTGATAATAATAGTAATGAAAATAATGTAAGCCTATTAGAATTCTGGTGCATTTCCTTTTGGGTGTTTTTCTTATGCATGGCCTTTTGTGGTTTTTTTAATATCATATGGTATGTATAATTAGGTGCCCTCCTTTATTTTCCTCTCAATAGCAGAAGCAGTTTCCATGTGGCTCCTAATCATCATATCCAAACTCTCTAAAAACCTATTATTACATTCAGCCTATCCAACCTTTTAGGTTAATCACTTCCATAGATTTATTAGTTACTATATAAAGAAATACTTTCAACAAAGCAGTCTTTATTTGTTCAGAATTTACATGTTTTACTCATTGCTGTTTTCATACTGTTTTTATGAACTTTGATTAAAAACAACAAACATTTATTGAACATTGGCATAGGGTAATCTGATTTAATCCTTATAACAACCCAAGATACTGTTATTACTAATCTCCATTCAACAGATAAATAGAAAAAGATCACACAGCCAGGAAATGGTATGGATTGGTTTTCAATCCTGTCTTTCTGCCATGGCTTCTGATACCTCTGATGATGGGCCTCTGAACTTTTGCTTTCTAGATTTGAGATTGAATGTTTGAGTCCATACTCATAGGGTGATCTTTTTGTCTCTATGGCTGATTTAGTTTCTAGGCTCTGTCCATTTGCTTTTCTCCAGTCATAGCATGAAAATAACAAACAGCATTCCTGGTACCGGGACTTCATCATTTAATAAGAGTGGAATGCTTTTTGTTTTAATTTTTAGTATCCATAGTAGTAAGTTATAACTGGACATGTGGCCATTGTCTTTATAGAAGGACATCAGAGTGGACTCTCAAGCTTTTTTCCTGGATCTGAACTATGTCTGCATGTCTGATAGCCTGAATTACTTAAGTCATTAGAATTACAGTAGTCCTATAATAGGGAACTAGAAAGCATATCTCATTCACTTTTGTCTGTTAATTTATTTTTCAGGTCACGGAACAAAAAACCAAAGGTAAGATTTTTTTTTTCTCTTTTCAGTCATTGGAACGTTCTGTATTTAGATTTTACACCCTTACTGACTCAGCCTCCAATCCACTTGGTTAGTGAGAGTGGGTGCAAGGTAATTAAGTTGGTCGTTTATAACCACTGAAGAGCAGTAATGACAAATTGAAAGTACTTGTAGTAGTGTTTCTAGTGGCCTTAAATTTTTTAGAAGGCAAAGGGGATTAGAAGAAGTAATACCTTGTTTTGAAAGTATATGGGTCATGATTTTGAACTGAACCTTTTCAAAACAGTAAGAAAAAGAAAACTCTAGCCACTCATTTATAGATGGAAACTGCAGAGGATTGCTAAACATCTTGATGCATGCCATGCATTGTGTCTGAAAGGGCGTGTTAAATGTCTGGGATGGTCAGGTGGTCCTCTGAGCTAGAGCCCGGAATGTGCTTTTTCAAAAAATAATACATTTTAAGTCTGGTACAGACTAGTGATGTGTCGTAAACAGAAGCAGATGTTCTTCAGGCCATCCCCAACCTAATGGTCTTTGTGCTTTCAGATCTCTCTCTCTTCTGTTAATTTGGATTATGCAGTCTTGTGCATAATCTGGTGCAGGTTGGATTTTGCAGTCTTGTGATGGTCACACTTTTGGTTGGTTCCCCTGCAGAATGGTAGATGTCATTCCTTGAGACCAGTGTTCTGGCTCCTGTCCTTGCCCAATTAAATATGTGGTTCTCAGCTAGGGTATGCATTGACATCATTTGCATAGACTTGCCAAATACACAAGTATGGACCTCCTCCTAAACCTTCATGGTCTCAGGCCACAGACCTAGTAGATGTATTTTGAGAAGCCCTATAGGTGACCCCAGTACATGCCCCAGGTTGAGAACCACTGCCTTGGATGGAAGGAATCACATTAGGACTGTGATAACTTGGAAGAAGGTCCGGGTCTGGATAGGCCAAGATGTGATTGGAGGGTATGGATAGGCCAAGATATGAATGGATAGGCCAAGATATGAATGGATAGGCCAAGATGTGATGGGAGGCCCTCTAATGATTGTTTTCTTTTTGGTTTTGTTTTCTTTTGTTGACTGCTAGGCCAAAGCATGTCCAACAGTGATGGAAAACTAATAAAGACGGTGCTGGTTTTTAAGGAAATTTAGTTCTGGGGAAAAAAAAAAATCTCAGATGACTAGACATTACTGTAATGTATTTCTAATCAAAATGCATTTCAAGGGAGAATGTAGTCTGGGGCCTTGTAGTGATTTATAAAATAAACTGGTAAGAACATTTATTAGTTATCATTGTCTTAATTCGTTAGAGAGAATAGTGTTTTCCCCTTGTACTTTTAGCCAATACCAACACAGAAGTGGGCTTTATTTGGAAGTATCCTTATAAATTATATGTTTGAAATAGAAATTATACTTTACCATAAAAATAGAGTTATTGATGGTAGTACAGAGTCCATATTTTCTAAACCAACATACTATCTAGGAAAGGATTTGGGCACATAGTATTTATGTTTATAGGACTTTCTGATGATTATCAAGACAACAGATGAGAGTATTGGCATTTTCCTGGAAAATCCAAGCTCTGTGGTTGTTGAAACATGGTGGTTAGGTTCCTGGGCTTGGCCACAACTCTAACGTTCATGACGCCAAGTACTAACAGAGCTATGGAAACAAGCTGCTCTGTATGGTAAGTGGTGTTTCTATTGGAAAATTGAAAATCCATTAAGGCATTCTTGGATTTTTTGTGTATGTGCTGGGTCTGTTCTCAGAAACACATTCCTCTTCCCTCTGCCAAAATCTTAAAAATCAAACTTCCTTTCCTACTTACTGTTGAATTTTCTTTCCAATTATGATTTTTCTCTCACCTGCCATAAAATGGATTATAGCCTCAGTTTCCATACTCTTTCCACCCCATCCCCCATCAGAAGTTAATCCCTAAGTGAGCTGAAAGATCTCCTAAGGAATTTATTTAGTATAACCAGAGAGAAAATAGAAGTAAAAATAAAAATTATCTCTGGGGTATGTTAGGCCATATCCCAGAGGGAGAGGAGTAGAGGGAGAGGAAGTAGAGGGAGTAGGAAGTAGAGGGAGAGGAAAAATGAGAATTCTGGAGAGAATACAACAGGAGTTCAAGTGGAGGTTATATGAAGACAGGGCCTAGCACTGGGCCTGATCTTTCTGGGGTTTTGCCCCACTTTACAGCCACATTTTTATCTTTGTTCCCAAAAGCCTGTTTGGGCACTCTAAATCCCTTTCTTCTCTTCCCTCAGCTGATGTTTCATGGGTCCTGTGCCTCTTCCCAAAGATAGTACCTTTCTTAGGCAGTCTCCCCATAACTCTGAATCTGCCCCTCTTTTCCCAATAGACCCTATGAGAAAAAAGACTGTTGGTGCCAAGTCTCTGGTTGTACAGAGGACTGAAGTAAGATTTGTCCATATTTCAGAAAAAAAAATAGATTCATTATATGTTCTGTCTTTATCTTCCATTCTTTTATAAAAAGAAAATTCTGGAGAACAGAATAAGATTTCAAGTGGAGGTTATGTGAAGACATGGCCTAGAGGAGGGCCTTGGGCCCAGTAGCAGACAATATGAAGCACTTAAGGTAGAAGCTGATGTCCCACTTCGTTGGATATTGGACTTAGAATTGAAAGGGTCTGTGGAATTGATGTAATAGACCAGATATAACAGGGATGAAGGGTAAGGTTAGGACTAAAAAGGGGCGCCTGGGTGGCTAGTCAGTTAAGCATCTGACTCCTGATCTCAGCTCAGGTCTGAATCTCAGGGTCATTATTTCAAACCCTGCATTGGGCTCCATACTGGGCCTGGAGCCTACTTAAAAAAAGATCAGGACTAGAAACACTGTGCAATGGAGGAGTTTGGACATAGCAATTTTTCCTTGTTAAAAAGGATCTTAGGGTCATGGTTGGCTTAATGGTATAGTTATCATATGAAATGATTGATTTATAAAAACTAACATAACCTGGGGCATCTGGGTGGCTTAGTCGGTTAAGCCTCTGTCTCTTGGCTTGACTTAGGTCATGGTCTTAGGTTCGTGAGACCCAGTCCCATATCCGGCTCCGTGCTCAGCGCAGTCTGCATGAGATTCTCTCTCTCCCTCTTCCTCTACCCCTGCCCCCGCTTGTGTGTGTGCTCCAGCTCTCTCTAAAATAAATAAAATCTCGAAGAAAAAATGACTGACATGACCTTAAGTGCCATTCATAGAAATACAGTATCTATGAAGGATTTGCAATTCCTGTAACAGGCACCACACTGTGTAAAGAGACAGAAATCAACTTGTTTGGGCCAGATTGGTCAACGATTTGAGCCTGTGTCGCCTTGGGAAGGGTTATACACATGGAGCTGCTTAACCCTCAGTGGAAGGCTTACCGCCTGAGGAAGCTCAGGTAACGGTCTTCAGAGATTTGAAGGGTCCTGGTGCCTGACACTTAATAGTCTCTTGGTAAATGTCTGTCAGGTGTTTTGTTCAGTGGGACCTGTTCTCACAGCCAAGTACTGATGGTGAGAGTCAAAGCAACAGGAAAAAGCTTCCAGCTCAATATAAGTTGAAATTTTTAGATACTGTCCTGCACAGCAGCAGGTCATGACCTTTACCCCACCTTGAACACAGCTGAGGGACAGCACTTTCCCACCAGCATACTTGGGGTGAGAGACCATTGTGGTACATTGGCTACAAGTCTCTCTTCTGAGTCTACCACAGAAGGCATATTTAGTAAATGTGTGTTGGTGGTTGGGATAACCTTGAGTCTACTCTCATTTATTAAGATTTGAGGTGGGTTCCCCCCAGGTAGTTAATTTACAAACTAAACTAATTGCAGTATGTGTCACACCTGGTAGAAACACCTGTGTATTCTCACACTGGTGGGAGCGTTTGTTTAGAGATGGAGTTGACTGCCTCTAGAGAGTGAGTGAATGCTGGTATATGACTTATGGTTCAGCTGGTGGGCATAGAATAGTCCAGGGGGGAGGCAGTGAGGACTTGAACCTGGTTAGGAACGGTGGAGGAGGAAGGAAGGCATCAGAAAAATACTTTGGTTCACTGGAATGTAATGATGATCGGATAATGATGTGCGGGAAAGAACAAAGTCTAGGACACCTTCCAGGTTTCCTACTTGAGAAGATGGTTAGGTGATGACTCTATTCCTTGAGCTAAGAAAAAATGGGGCGCTGGGGAACAAGTTGGAGGGCTAAAAGGAAGAAGGATGAAAGAGATCTGAGTTGGACGTAGTGATTTGGGAAACACTTGGACATAAATGTGGGGAAATTTGTACTCAAGTAACAACATGTACAAGTAACAAGTACAAATATGGGGAAATTTGTACTCAAGTAACTTAAATGTGGGAAGAGTTTAGACCTCACCTTCATGTTCAGGTTTTTTGTTGTTTTTTTTTTAAGACACAACTCATGGGGACCTGGGTGGCTCAGTCATTTAAGTGTCTACCTTGGGCTCAGGTCATGATGCCAGGACGCTGGGATCAAGCCTGCATCAGGCTCCCTGCTCAATGGGAAATCTGCTTCTCCCTCTACCCGTACTCTCCCTGCTTGTGTGCGTGCTCTCCCTGCCCCCCTCTTTGTCGAATAAATAAATACCTTAACAACAACAATTGGGAAGACTCCTCCCAGCCCTTGCCAACTTCTTGTTTATTCTCATAATAAGAGGAGAGGGGATTGGGAACGCCATCTGCTATGGGAATCTTACAGGCACAGATAGAAAATGAATCACTGAATAATTCATCTTCATTTATCAGTTATTTTTACCTATTGGCTGTTATAGGTCATGCAGAACCTACTATATTGATAATATCTGGCAACGACCAACTTATTTTCTCAAGAAATAGCTTTATTCTGCTCATAGGTTATGGATTCTCTGACCTCCCTTCCTTACTGGGAGGCGCAGGACTGCCTCATGATTGGCTAAGATTAGACCAGGGGTTGCCTTGAAGTGACTTCAGGCTCCTATTTGTTTTTGTTACTCACAGTGCTCACCAGTGTCCAGTGGGAATAGATTGGGCCCCTGACTTCTGATGATATCTCTCTCTCCATAAAGGAGCCAGTTCAACGAACAGCATGCTGGCCCAGCACCCTTTCAGCAGTCGGAGCAGTACGGCCACTAGAGCTGGCCCAAACATGGGATTTGGGGTCAGGGATTTGGGCCTCAGAATCATCTGACTTATCGGGCTCAGTGGTTGTTTCTGTAACATTACCAGCCTCTGTTTGCCAGGTAGATTTTCTTGGAAGGAGGGGGGAGCCTGTTGGTAGGGTGAAGCAAAGGAGGTACAGAAGACCATTCTCTGTAGGGTTGAGGGGAAAACCAAAGGGTATATTTTCAGTTACCCTGCACATTCCAGACTTCCTGTTTGCCATTTTTAAAAGTAAGATAAAACATTAAATTCTTTTTTTTTTTAAGATTTTATTTATTTATTTGACACAGAGAGAGAGAGAGACAGCAAGAGAGAGAAGCAGGGGGAGTGGGAGAGGGAGAAGCAGGCTTCCCGCTGAGCAGGGAGACCGATGCAGGGCTCGATCCAGGACCCTGAATCATGACCTGAGCTGAAGGTAGACATTCAACAACTGAGCCACCCAGGCGCCCAAACATTAAATTCTTTAAAATAAGTAGGAAAAATACCTACATTTTGGAATTTTTTTTAAATTTTATTTGAAATTTTTATTTTACTTTTTTTTTTTTTTTTTTTTTTTTTAGAGCGGGAGAAAGAGAAAGGAGGGACAGAGGGGGAGAGAGAGAAAAAAGTACTCTTAGGCAGTCCCATTGCCAAGCCCAGGGAGGGGCTTGATCTCACGACCCTAATAAGATGATGACCTGAACTGAAATCAAGAGTCAGCTGCTTAACCGATCAAGCCACCTAGGTGCCCCTGAAATTTTTATTTTAAATAAAGAGTTGGAATAAACATACAAGTTACCCTTAAACATTTTTTTTGACACGAGCAAAAAAATTTATAATGTTTCTAATTATTTACAGAGTGCGAAGCAAGAGTGTTCGAGTTCAGGTAGCTGTAGAAACCAAAACCCATTGATTTTGTGACTCTCCAGGGCTGAGGTTTCCTGTGGGGATCTACTCTGTGCTAGGCCCTAAGAGAAAAGATGAAAGGAGGGTCCTCACTCTTGAGGGATTCCTGGGCAGGGACTCCTGAGGGACTCACTGGGCAGCCCTTCAGGGATTTAGGGAAGGTGATTGCTTCCCACCCCCCCTTAATGGATGGAATGGAGTTCTGTGGCATCGCTGTTTTGGGGCCCGCGTCACCATCCCTCCCCACTTCTGCCATCCCTCCAGTAAACCGAAGATGCAGGGAAGTTTAGAAAGACCACGTGCATCCACAGTAGGATGGAAGAAGGGTTGTCCTGTGGGAATTGGTCTCATGTAAGCTTTCTTAAAAACAATCTTTAGAAAAATGTATTTGGTTTCAAAGACCGTTTCCCAATCTCTCTCTTTCAGTGCCCGAAGTGACGAAACCAAGTTTAAGCCAACCAACGGCCGCCAGCCCAATTGGCAGCTCTCCATCGCCACCAGTCAATGGTGGCAACAATGCCAAAAGGGTGGCAGTGCCGAACGGACAACCGCCAAGCGCCGCCCGCTACATGCCTCGGGAGGTGCCGCCGCGATTCCGTTGCCAGCAGGACCACAAAGTGTTACTAAAACGTGGGCAGCCCCCTCCACCGTCCTGCATGCTCCTCGGGGGTGGGGCAGGGCCTCCTCCCTCCACAGCACCTGGAGCAAACTCAAACAACGCACAAGTGACAGGAACGCTGCTGCAGGGTGACGGTGGGACTGCACCAGGTGAGGGTTCCGCGCTGGGAACCGATTCCGCGGCAGCTTTAAAGCGAGCGAGCGCGTCTTCAATATGGCCTGCTATAGGGTCCACGAAAACCCTTCCTTAGCCAGACTCTTGGGTCATTCAGAAGACAGGCGAGGATCCCAGGATGAAATGCGCACCAGCGCTTTCTGAAACGGGGTTTTAGCGTCCAGCGTGTGCTCTTGGCACGAGAGCTAACGTGGCTGTCGCTCGTCATCACCATTTGGGACTTTTTTCCCTCCTCAGACGAGCGCATTATAAACCTGAGCGTCCGTAGTTCCAGCCGTCAGCACAAGTGTGTGCCTAGGGTACAACTGGAGGTGGGGCCGGTGCACAGGCTTGTTCCGAACCTTACCTGCCTGTGCTTATGCTCGCAGAACGCCAGGGGCCTAGAGAGAATTGTCTCTTAGGTTACTCTGTAGAATCTCGGTGGGAGGAGATATCAAATAATACCATTCTGTAGTTTTTTTATTGGATTTTTAAAATTAATTGTTTCTTTTTTTTTTTTTTTAAGATTTTATTTATTTATTTAATAGAGATCACAAGTAAGCAGAGAGGCAGGCAGAGAGAGGCACGCTGAGCAGAGAGCCCAATGCGGGTCTCGATCCCAGGACCCTGGGATCACAACCTGAGCCGAAGGCAGAGGCTTAACCCACTGAGCCACCCAGGTGCCCCTAAAATTAATTGTTTCTTTAGAGGATTTTGAGTTTTGTTAAGAACCGTATGTAAGAGCGCCCTGCTGCCGCAGTCAGCAGAGAGTGCCCCTCTTGATCTTGGGGTCATAAGTTCAAGCCCCGAATTGGGTATAGAGCCCACTTTAAATAGACAAAAAAAACTGCACGTAGATATAAGGCATCTTTAGCAGAAGGGCTTTACAAGTTTTGAGAGTTTTTTTGTTTGTTTTTTAAGATTTTATTTGTCAGAGAGAGAGAGAGAGCGAGAGCGAGCACAGGCAGACAGAGTGGCAGGCAGAGACAGAGAGAGATGCAGGCTCCCTGCCGAGCAAGGAGCCCGATGTGGGACTCGATCCCAGGACGCTGGGATCATGACCTGAGCCGAAGGCAGCCGCTTAACCAACTGAGCCACCCAGGCGTCCCAGTTTTGAGAGTTTTTAAAAGGTGAATACTAAATCAGCTAACAGCCGAGAACCTCCAAACATCACCCCCCGCCTTTTTTGTTTTAAAGCTTATTAACAGATTTCCCCTTAGCTCTTACAAGTTTTTTTTGAGGCTGTACTAAAATTCAGAGCTTGAACATCATCAGGCCTTGGCAAGAACAAGGAATTGGTCATTGTTAACTGAAGCATGCTTCATTCTGGTTCTGAGTTTGAACATAGAATTGCCTTGGAAAATTCTGTCACTGTCTCTTGTGCAGAGTAAAGATGGAAAGAAACCTCAGAGTTACACAGGCTCTCTGCAGACTTTCCTGTGGTGGCCGTCAGGCCAGGCCCAAAGCAGGCAGAGGAAAGCCTCAGGGCCCCTCCTTCTTGGCCCCTCATAAGCAGTTACAAAAGGAAGTCTGTGCGGGGCGGTCATATAAGGTGTTTCTGCAGCCAGATCTAGCCAGGCCTGGATGTAGACATGAGTCCCTCGTTTGCATTCTTAATACCAAGGAGACCCCCTAAATCTCAAAAGAGTTGGAGATTCTCTACTTTCCTACACTTAATATGGCTCTATGCAATATTTTTTCAGCCTTATATTGATTTAAAGTGTCTTGGTTAAAATAACTAAAACAAGTTTAGAAGAAATTACTGAGTTAAAAATGTCATTTTTCTTCCCACCAAATATGATAAATTACACCAAAATGTGTGCTGAACCAGACTAATTTATCAGACTAAGTTCCTTGGGTGTACAAGTGATCCATGGTCGCTTGCCCCAGCATCTAGCTGGGTGGGCATTCAGCATTCATTAGATGCTTACTGAGCAGCAAAGCACTGGCCACTATGAGGAATTCAAACCTTAGCAAGATAGGGTCTCTGCCTAAGAGAGGGAGCTTCTGGGCGAGTCTCTGTGCTAATGTGGGGGAAGGTAGATGGGAACACAGTACCCCAGCACTGAGCAGAATGGCTTTAGACAGGGAAAGGTTATTTTCAGGTGATGAACTAAAAACCAAACCAAAAACCCTCATAGAGGAAATGGCACTTGAACTAGGCCCAGAAACATGGATAAACTTCAGTATATGAATCCAAGCAGGGAAACCAATAGCTGCCAGTGTGGAGTAGTGCCAGGGTGAGGAGGCACAAGTCGTGGACTATCGAGTGCGGAATGTAGGCATCCACACAGAAAGTAGTGGAAGATTAGACCAGTCAAGTCAGTTGGCCCCAGATTGTGCAGTATCTTGATCAGACTCGAGTTTAGCTTTGTTCTTGTGCACGAACAAACTTGTGGAAGCTTCCCATATAGCAGTGATCTAATTGACAGGGTGCTTCAGAGCAATTACTCTAGCCAGGAGTGCTTAGAGTAGATTGGAAATAGAAAGCAGCTTCAGCTTGTTACTGCATTGTCTCATGATACAAGAAGCCCCTTCTCTGTCAATAGGAAAGACAAGGGGACAGCTTCGAGAAACGTTGTGGAGTGACACTTAGCAATACCCCACCCCCGCAGAATGAGAGAGGAGAGATGACTAGCACAGTGTGGCACGGTTAACCAAGACAGGCAATCGGGTAGAGAAGCTAGTTTGTGGGGAAAGGTGATGTGTGGCTGTGATTAATCAGATCATCTCTTTCCCAGAGTCAACCCTTGGAGGTGCTGCTGCTTCAAATTATGCAAATTCCACTTGGGGCCCGGGAGCCTCCTCCAACAACGGCGCCTCCCCCAACCCAATTCACATCCGGGACAAGGTGATTGTAGACGGGTCTGACATGGAAGAGTGGCCTTGTATTGCCAGCAAAGACGCTGAGTCTTCTTCCGAAAATACCACCGATAACAACAGTGCCTCGAACCCTGGCTCTGAGAAGAGCACTCTGCCAGGAAGCACCACTAGTAACAAAGGAAAAGGGAGCCAGTGCCAGTCTGCAAGTTCTGGGAACGAATGTAATCTTGGGGTCTGGAAATCTGACCCTAAGACTAAATCTGTTCAATCTTCCAACTCTACTACAGAGGGCAACAATGGACTAGGAAATTGGAGGAATGTGAGTGGTCAGGATAGAGTCGGACCTGGCTCTGGCTTCAGCAACTTTAACCCAAATAGCAACCCATCTGCCTGGCCAGCGCTGGTCCAAGAAGGAAATTCTAGGAAAGGGGCATTGGAAACGGATACTAGTAATTCCAGTGCACAGGTTAGCACAGTAGGTCAGGCATCCAGGGAACAGCAGTCAAAGATGGAAAATGCGGGTGTTAATTTTGTTGTCTCTGGCAGAGAACAGGCTCAAATTCATAACACTGATGGACCAAAAAATGGAAACACTAACTCCTTGAACTTAAGTTCACCAAACCCCATGGAGAATAAGGGAATGCCCTTTGGAATGGGCTTGGGGAACGCCTCCAGGAGCACTGATGCCCCTTCACAAAGCACTGGAGATCGAAAGACTGGGAGTGTTGGATCTTGGGGTGCAGCTAGGGGGCCTTCTGGAACTGACACAGCCTCTGGACAAAGCAATTCTGGAAACAATGGGAACAATGGAAAGGATAGAGAGGACTCCTGGAAAGGAGCTTCTGTTCAGAAATCATCTGGGTCAAAAAATGACTCTTGGGACAACAATAACAGGTCTACGGGTGGGTCCTGGAACTTTGGCCCTCAGGACTCTAATGACAACAAATGGGGTGAAGGGAACAAAATGACATCTGGGGTCTCTCAGGGAGAATGGAAACAGCCGACTGGGTCTGATGAGTTGAAAATTGGAGAATGGAGTGGTCCAAACCAACCAAATTCTAGCACTGGAGCATGGGACAATCAAAAGGGCCACCCCCTCCCTGAAAACCAAGGCAATGCCCAGGCTCCCTGTTGGGGAAGATCTTCCAGCTCCACAGGAAGTGAAGTTGGAGGTCAAAGCACTGGAAGCAACCACAAAGCAGGAAGTAGTGACAGTCATAATTCTGGCCGTCGGTCATACCGGCCCACACATCCTGATTGTCAGGCTGTCTTACAGACTCTTTTGAGCCGAACTGATTTGGACCCCAGGGTGCTCTCAAACACTGGCTGGGGCCAAACTCAAATTAAGCAGGACACAGTGTGGGATATTGAAGAGGTGCCAAGGCCTGAGGGGAAGTCTGACAAAGGAACTGAGGGGTGGGAGAGCGCTGCCACACAGACCAAGAACTCAGGGGGCTGGGGAGACGCACCCAGCCAAAGCAATCAAATGAAGTCTGGATGGGGGGAGCTCTCAGCCTCTACAGAGTGGAAAGACCCCAAGAACACAGGAGGCTGGAATGACTACAAGAACAACAACTCTTCCAACTGGGGAGGTGGACGACCGGATGAAAAGACATCTTCCTCTTGGAACGAGAACTCCAGCAAGGATCAGGGGTGGGGAGGGGGACGCCAGCCCAATCAAGGATGGACTTCCGGGAAGAATGGTTGGGGAGAGGAAGTTGATCAAGCAAAAAACAGCAGTTGGGAAAGTTCTGCAAGTAAACCTGTGTCTGGGTGGGGTGAAGGAGGGCAGAATGAAATCGGAACTTGGGGGAACAGTGGAAATGCAAGCCTAGCTTCCAAAGGCGGGTGGGAAGATTGCAAAAGGTCTCCAGCATGGACTGAGAGTGGCAGACAGCCCAGCTCCTGGAATAAACAGCACCAACAGCAGCAGCAGCCACAGCAGCCACCGCCCCCACAACCAGAGGCTTCCGGTTCATGGGGAGGCCCACCCCCACCACCTCCAGGCAATGGACGACCTTCCAGTTCTAACTGGAGCGGCGGGCCACAGCCAGTAACCCCTAAGGATGAGGAACCCAGTGGTTGGGAAGAGCCATCCCCACAGTCAATTAGTCGGAAAATGGACATCGATGATGGCACTTCAGCATGGGGAGACCCTAACAGTTATAACTACAAGAATGTGAATCTGTGGGATAAGAATTCCCAAGGGGGCCCAGCACCTCGAGAACCAAACCTGCCTACCCCGATGACCAGTAAATCAGCATCAGGTAGGCAGTGGCTGCTTCTTGCGGGTTCAATAAGGAAAAATCCTAAACCGGGGCATTGGTATTAAGCTGCATTTCTTCAAGTTGGTTTTGTTCTGGAAATCTTTCTACATTAACCCTACTCTACTGTTAACAGACGCTCTCTTTTTATAAAATGATAGTGATAACAGATGCTGGTGGTACATTTTAATGTTCTTTCTTGGCAAAAGGAGAAAGATGGCCATCCCTGTGTTAGTCTCCCAAAGTTTTTTGGTTGGGTTGGTTTTTTTTTTTGTTTTTTTTTTTTGGTAATTGTATTGGTCTTGCAGAATCCAAAAAATGTATCTTGCTAAACAAACTATGCTCCAGATTTTTAAGATGAAGAATTAAAATAGCAGAAATAGACCTTATTTCCATTCAGTTTCTACCCGTGGACATATCCTCTGTGTTTCTCCTTCCCCAGCAAAGGGAAGTATTTTGTGTTGTTCTGAAAGGGGTCGTTGGAATGCTGTAGCACAGCAGGATCTGGAAGGTTTCAGTCATTTTCCAGATGACTTTTAAAGATCACCTCTGGAAGTGGAATACTTCACATAAGAAATTGCTCTCTCATGATACTCAGTTGCCCAGAATTAAACTTTCTTCTTCCTCTATTTGAATAGAAACCATGGCCATACCTGGTAAATTAAAAGTAGTGCTAGTAATACCATCTTTGGCATTGTCAACTTGAATGTCCCCATAAAGCATGTAATTCAACAAATTAAGGGGATGCACTCTTCAGGTGGGGTTTTTGTTTTTGTTTTTCTAGGTAGAATTAATATTTAGTTTTCCAGTCCTCGGGTGAGCATAGTGTTCAGTGAACATATTTATGGCCACTTAGAAAATGATTGCTTTTAACTAGTTCTCTTTTTTCCCCCTCAAATATTGAAAAGAATGAAGCAGGAAATAAAGATTGCTTATTAATTCCCTGTCCAGCATAAGACCTGCTAACATGAAAAAAATTTATTATCCATATAGTAAAAAAACTTTAAACTATATAGAAAAGCGAAATGTAGTAAATAAAAGAATCTTAGCCCCCAGGGTCTCTTCCCACAGGTAATGTCTTAGAGTTTTGTGTCTCATTCAAAAATTTTGTTCATACCTGTAGCAAAATGTATCTATCCTTTACAGCTTTTACACAAAAGGGATTGTACTGTATACACTGTTCTTCACCTTGCTTTTTTCATCATACTTTAAAACTTTCCATGTTAGCACATACATCTTTGTCTTTTATTTGCTTCGTGTACAGTGTTTATTTCATGGGTGACACAATTGGCCTAACCATTCCCTTTTTGATAGATACTTAGGTCGCTTCCAGATGGTTTCCAGCAGCGATCCAGTGAGCATTGTTGTACCTGTAGGTTTATGTACTTTACAAGTGTATCTATCGTATAATTTCCTGGCAGTGGAAGTACTGGGCCAGAAGTTAAAGTGACAATGCCCGTTGCCTCCATGAGGGTGGAAGCCATTCCTATTTCTGCTGGCAGAACCCAGGAGTGCCTGTTTCTCCCACCATCGCTGCCCCTCCCCACCCTGGCGCCCTGGCTACCTGGCTCCCTGGCTCCCTGGATATTAGGATGTTTCCTTTAACAGATCCTTCTTAGAGACCCATTTTCTTTCTTTGCAGTCTGGAGCAAAAGCACACCACCTGCTCCAGATAATGGTACTTCAGCTTGGGGTGAGCCAAACGAAAGCAGTCCTGGGTGGGGTGAAATGGATGACACAGGAGCATCGACCACAGGCTGGGGGAACACACCCTCCAACGCTCCAAATGCCATGAAACCTAGTAAGTGTACAGCCTTATTTGTGAGGGAGTCTCCGTTGATCTGGAGGCCAAACATGTTGGTGAGGCGTGTGCTAATGTTTAAACTGTCGTTTCAATGAGATTGAGGACCGTGGACCTTTAATAAACCATCAGTCGCAAATGACCGTGACTTAGCTTTGCGTATGTTAACATGTTTACAGTCTAGAAGACATAAGTTGATTTTGTTGATTGTATTTTAAGTTAGGTTTAGTATCTGGCCAGATTTGAAATGTTGACGTGGTGCTTTTTTTTGCCAGTAACGTAAATTTTGCTCACCATCTCTGTTTTGCATCTCTGCCCCTTTGTTAGTATAATTTGAAAAGACTTTTCCTGGCTTTTACTGTGGATCACAGTCTCTGCCGCTCAGCGACTTTATCCTTCTGTTTCTTCCTTGTCCCTTTGTCTCTCCTCTCATACTTCCACCCACATAGGAACATTTAAGGTTTCTTGAATCCAACAAAGATTTCTTCATTTGAGTTTTTTATATGAAGCATGTCACACTTATTCATAATCATTGAAATTCTAAGCTATCCTTGATCCAGCTGGCAATGTATAGGCACAGTAATTTGTAAAACTTTGTAAACCGATGCTGTGGAATGTTGAAAAATTCAATTTCAAGTGCCCATTTTCACTTGTTTGTCATTTTCTTAAAAAGTAATCCAACATCTCTTTTCTGCCATATTGCAGACTTAAGGAATTATCTTTGATTTAAAAGTGTGGTCATACTGAATGCTCAAAATTTGAACTTGAATAACAAATTCTGTTGTCAGTTCTATCATAATGATATGTATGACTCTTAATAGTGCCACATGAAGAAATATAATTTTAGCTATTTTCTAGAAATTGATTCTTGTGTCTGTAATTTGCATTTTAAAAACTACAAATCTCCTTCACTTCATAGAAATAGAAATAGCTTTATAAAGATCATGATTTCATCATGATTTTCACTGTAAAATTGGTTGTATCATCATGGGAAATACCACGCTATAAACTTGAAATAGATCCAAAATGGGTGTTGGAAGACATGAACCAGACCCTCGGCACAAGGAGATGCTTGAGCAGTACTGTCAGGATTTCTCCATGTCTTTGCCAACCTTAGAATCACCCATCTTCCATCACAAAACCTTCTCAGTTTAAAAATGTCTTCTCTTCAGGATCGTCTGTAGTTAAAGCTATAATTGTATCTACCCTTTGTCTAGGTAATATGAATGTGGAAGGGGCTAGATTGTTTGCCTTGCCATAGAGATGGATTAGATATGATGACAAACACCTCAAATGCTGCACTCTTAAGGACTGATCATTGTGGTTATTGCCATATATAGCTATCGAATACGATTGATCTATTCTTTTCCTAAAGATTCCAAATCTATGCAAGATGGCTGGGGGGAGAGTGACGGTCCAGTGACGGGAACTCGCCATCCCAGCTGGGAAGAGGAGGATGATGGAGGAGTCTGGAACACCACCGGCTCTCAGGGAAGTGCTTCCTCCCACAACTCAGCAAGCTGGGGACAAGGAGGAAAGAAGCAAATGAAGGTAGCCCACTTTAGAAATGCTCGAGCTTGTTTCTTCATTCTTAGAAGGCAGAACTGAGAATTTTCTAATGGAGGAGTCCCTGAGTCCTAAGTAAGGGGGAAAATATTTTCTTAAGAGCAAATAATTACTTCCTCTTTACTCCTCATCTTCCTTCCCCATGACCTTGAAACCTCAAACTACAGAGCTGTTGCTGTGAACAAAGTGGAATTTTTCAAAGAGGAGATTTTTTTCACTTTTAGTTTCCGTATGATGATAATTCTTTGGAAGCTTTCAAGGCATACCTTATAAATGTTTTATGCTTTTGCATTCTAAAGCCAAGGAAGTCTTTAGGGTAAGTCCCCATGATATATAGAAGAGAAACCAGAGAAAGATAGCTTCTCCAGTGGCGATCAGCATGACTGGTTTTTATCCGATTTGGGAAATTCCAAAACCCAGAACCATTCTTCCAACAAAGTGAAGTGCCGGTGCGTAACCCTGCTCTATCAGCCGGCTGATATTATCTGTATCCTATGCCTGGTCATGTTCTAAAGTTGTGGCTTTCGGAGCGCTTGAGTGGTTCAGTTGGCTAAGCATCCAACTCTTGATTTCAGCTCAGATCTTGATCTCGGAGTCATGGGTTCAAGTCCCACATTGGGCTTCACGCTGCCATGGAGCCTACTTAACTTAAAAAGGGGGGGGGGGCGGATAAAGTCACTTTCCTTGTCTTAGAGCAACTCGGTTTCTACTTTGATTTGCATAATTTGATGAGAACTTTGGTTTCAATCTAGAACAAGTCTTTGAACCTGAACCACTCTCTCAGCAGAGGCGTTCTTTCCCTTCTGCAGGTAAATTGATGGAAATAAGGAATGGGCAGTCACATATTTAATTTCAACATGGGAGCCTTGCTGCCCCGTGAAACATTTCAGTGAACATTGTCCTGGTTTCAAACACCAAGTACCCTCCTGGAAGGTCTTCGGTTGGCTAAGGGGGCTGGCTGTGCCTTCATCCCCTTTACTGAAGGGTGCAATTTTGTTCTGAATAGGGTAGCTCAGTAGCCTGAGAACACAGATAGTTCCTGTTGGAGGCATCCTGGGTAAGCAGCCAGTCACAGTCTCCCTCCTAAGGACTTCTGTTCCCTCACCCTAGTCACAGAAGGAATTATTCAGATAAACTGGTCAGCATCTTTGTACTCTCATATTGTCTGGCTTGCTGTGGCTTTTTTTTTTTGTCATTTATGAATTCCCAATGAGTCTGATTGAAAAGACAGTCGAGGGAGACTGCTGATTGACTGGAAGCGAGCAAGGGAAAGGTGCTGGCCCACTGGGTGGCCCTGAGATGTAATTGATCCGGCTCAGTGGGAATTCAGTGTTTCTGCCCCATGACTGACAATTATGACCTTTGGTATTCAAGGGCCTTTTTTTTTTTTTAACTGATTGTGATCGAAGGCAGATAACGTAAGATTTACCATTTTAGCCATTTTTAGGTGCACAGACAGTTCATTAGTGTTGAGTGCATTCACACTATTGTGCAATTGTCACCATATCTCACCACAAAACTCTTTTCATCCGCAAAACCGAAACTGTTTGCGTTAAACAAAAACTACCAGTTTGTTCTCCCCTCCCTCCAGCGAGGGCTTTCTTGACCTTAAAACCTATACCTGAACTGAAATGAACTTATTCACTTTCAAGAATAATAAAATTGACATAACAAATATCATCAAAATGCACTGTTTTTATCAGTAGATTGTGCAAGTGCACAAAGCCCCATCACCCCGTGTCCCCACCAAGTCCTCATCACAGTTCCACCTGCCTCCTCCGTAGAAGTAAAAGCGGAGCTGATGCTGGGTGTCTTGTTCAGGGAAGAAACTAGGTCCCTTGAGAAACAAAAACTCAGGGGCGCCTGGGTGGCTCAGTTGGTTAGGTGTCTGCCTTCACTCAGGTCATGATCTCAGGGTCGTGGGATTGTGATATGGGATCGTGGGTCGTGATATGGGATCGAGTCCCATATCAGGCTCCCTGCTCAGCAGGGAGTCTGCTTCTCCCTTTCCCTCTGCCCCTCCTCCCTGCTCGAGCTCATGCTCGCTCTATCTCAAATAAATAAGTAAAATCTTAAAAAAAAAAAAGAAGGAAAGAAAGAAAGAAACAAAAACTCAGCAAGATCAGTGAGGTCTTCCGCTAGGCCTCTTTCCCACTGGGGACCCCAGTCGTTTATACTGTTAAACAAGCAGATGAAGGGTACGTGGATGAGTCCTCATTGTTTCCACACAGAAACTAATGACCAGCTTAAATAGCCTATTTTAATTGGTTAGTGCCTATTTATTTTCCAAATAACAGGCACTAGCATCGAACTCTTTCTTCTAATACAAACTGGGTTACAAGGAGATAGTAAAGAGGAAAGTACTAGGATGCAAACATTGCGCTTTAGAAGATCTGATATTGACCTTCTTCTGTTTGTAAGGTAAAAACACCAGCAGATCTGGGGCCTGGGTGGCTCAGTCAGTTAAGCATCTGCCTTCTGCTCAGGTCATGATCCCAGGGCCCTGGGATTTAGTCCCACATCAGGCTCCCTGCGCAGTGTGGAGTCTGTATATTTTTCCAGTTAATTCTAATTCAGTGTGACAAAAGAAAAACGAAAACACATATATAACTAAAGCTTATTAATCTTTCATATTAATAGATTAAATATCAAAATAACCATAGTTAAAGAGGGAAATTTGGGCTCAAGAAGGTAAACTGTTGGTTCTGCATTTTCAGTCACTTAAATGCAACTCAGATATGAAGTGAGATAAAATAATTTGGTTCTGAGGTTACATATTTCATTTCTGTAGTGCTCACTGAAAGGAGGAAACAATGATTCATGGATGAATCCTCTTGCCAAACAGTTTTCAAATATGGGATTGCTGGTAAGTTTCGTTTTCTTATATGTGTAATACAGCCCAGCTTTTACTTTTAGTACAGATGTTAAAACTGCTGCCACATAGAGTACATTACAGAGTTAGAAACTGGTTAAACAGTGTTTCTGATTTAAGCAATATTTGTCTTCTATTCTTTTATTATTAGTGAACTACTCCAGTATTTAATGGTTATGGCTTTTGAGTTTGTAGTCCTTGTAACCTTTTCCTTAGGTGGCTAGAAGAAGAAAGAGCCAAGCCTTAAAACTTGTATAATTTTCCCTGACTACTACTGTACCAGTTTTAATATTATAGTTTTTAAAATGGCAGCAACAGCAAAATAACTAGAGAAAGTATTTGTAATTAATTATATAGGGAATTCTTGGAGGACTTCTCTTTTTTTTTTTTTTTTTCTTTTCCCTTATCTCTTGGGAGCATCATGGGGACACCCCGTCCCTGGTTGCCAAAAAACAAATAGCTTGACTTGGCTGCACATTTCCAGATTTGATGACTTGACGAGTCACGAGAAGAAGTTGTCATCATTTGGCTGACACTCATGGAATTTGATCCTGAGCCAACTGGAGCTTGAGGACAGGGTTTTATTTCTCTAAGCGGCTGTTTAGCTATTGCTGTGTCCATAGAATTACTGAAGCTAATTCTGTGTGAAAATTGAATTTGGGAGTATAGACACCAACGGCAATCAAATTAGTCGTATCCCGAATGATCTTGTCTTCATCCCAGTATAAGGGGTCACATCAAAGGACCTTGTATAGTGCCCGTCAGACACCACAGCTCTCATGTAAATAATGCCATTTTTTTCTCTGATCCAGACATTGAATTCAAACCTTTAATCCTCCCTCCCTGTTGCTTCTTTTTCAGAGTCAAACTGAAGATAATCCAGGCAGCAAAATGGATTTGTCTGTAGGTGTGTATCACTCCACAAATGAGAATGGAATATATTGTTGTTAATGATACGCGTTGGATCCCTGCTCAGTTTGTGTTGGGGTGGGTGCTATTCAGCAGACGTCAAGCACTGTCCTAGACACTAGGTGGGGGTTGGAAACTCAAACGGCTGCAGGATCCAGGAAAGTCATATAAATGAATGGTGTGTGCCAGGTATAAGAAAGTGGGAGTTGGGGGCGCCTGGGTGGCTCAGTGGGTTGGGCCTCTGCCTTCGGCTCGGGTCATGATCTCAGGGTCCTGGGATCGAGCCCTGCATCGGGCTCTCTGCGTGGTGGAGAGCCTGCTTCTCCCTCTCCCTCTGCCTGCCTCTCTGCCTACTTGTGATCCCTCTCTCTCTGTCAAGTAAATAAATAGAATCATCTTTAAAAAAAAAAAAGAAAGTGGGAGTTGCAGGCCACTGGTTACTGTGGGGGCATATGTACCCATTTACAGGATCTAGGACTCAGCCTTGCTCAGCCCTGAGCAGATACTGCCATGGAGAGTAAAGGTTCAGCTTTGTCAGAGCTTTCAGTTTACAAGCAAGGCCAGAAATACATACATGGACAACCCGATACTTAAATACTGGAAGCTAATTCAGATTTTAAGAACTGTGGTGTGTGGAGGTGCCTGGGTGGCTCAGTGGGTTAAGCCTCTGCCTTTGGCTCGGGTCATGATCTCAGGGTCCTGGGATCAAGCCCCACATTGGGCTCCTTCCTCAGTGGGAAGCCTGCTTCCCCCTCTCTCTCTCTGCCTGCCTCTCTGCCTACTTGTGATCTCTTTCTTTGTCAAATAAATAAATACGATCTTTAAAAAAAAGAAGAAGAACTGTGGTGTGTGGCCGAACAAAGTATCCTGTGGCCCTGCCAGCCTCTGCTCTCAGCTTGCTCATCCCGTCTGCACTGGGATGTTGCATTATTGACGAGCTCGCCCGCTATAAGTGGGCCAGATGCGGCATCTGCCCTTCATCTGTAGGGTTTTCCCCATGACCCTGTTGCTCACCTTGAGGAACTAAAAAGAATCAAATCAGGAAGAAAGACAGTCCTGGGTCGTAAGGGAGATAGTCTTTGATCTGTGATATTTTAAAATCTAAGAATAATGAAAAAAGCACGCTTCCAGGGGCACTGATCATGTCAGTGTATAATAGCAAATTTCCAGAGCAGTAAAGAAAATGAGGAATAACCATGGTACTTAATGTGTTCAACTCTGATCTCTAAATTCTAGAGCAACAGCTGTGCCTCTTAGGCCTTTTTATTCCCAATAACTGTTTCACAGCCCCACCCATTTATCTAGCAGATGCTAAAAGGGCAAGAGACAAATTTTCTCCCCCAGGAGAAATTTGAATCTATGAGCAAGTGATATTCATCAAACATATCAATAACCAGTGGGAATATTTTTTTAGTCAGGTTTTTACCAGGTCGTGCCTGAGTCTCTCTCTCAGGCCTCCATTGAAAACGAGCTACAACTGATACGGGTTTTTTTAAAAAGGAACAAAAGGGCCCACGTGCGCTCGAGGGAGGGTTCCCCAGCAGCCTGAGCCAGTGAGATCCCTTGTGGGCTACACCCAGCACCTAAGGGACAAGATTGGGGCTGGTAACTCCTTGTCATGAGGGAGACTTTGGTTCCTGAAATTTTCACTTCTTCTGTGCTCTTTTTCAGGGAGCCTTCCAGATAAAAAATTTGACGTGGACAAGCGAGCAATGAATCTCGGGGATTTTAATGATATCATGAGGAAGGATCGATCTGGGTTCCGTCCACCTAATTCCAAAGACATGGGAACCACAGATAGTGGGCCTTATTTCGAGAAGGTGAGTCAAATCCTTGGTTTCAGACAATAATTCATGTGAACCACTTGGGTTCCCATTTGTTCTTTTGGTAATGGATTCCAGGAGGAAACATAGAATTACTAAATTAATTAGCAAAACGCAAATATCACCTGCATTTAAGTGGTGACATAAAAACAGTCGATGTCAACAGGTGATTAGGCAGAAGCTAGAACCATCTGTCTTTAGTATGTGAAGAAGGTCTGAGTCTTTAGAAATTTTATGAAGTTTGGAAGGGGGGGAATGAATGGTTTGACTTTTTACAGTACGGGAAATGCACACTCGAAACATGTAGAAGAAATTTGAGAGACAAATTTATTCTGAATTCTTTTCTATCCTGCTGTACAATGAGAAATTAAATTTGGGATCTTGTGCAAACAATCCATATCTCCTAAGGCCCTGCCTTCCAGCCTCAGAACTTTCTCTTTTGTTATTTCTAAGAGAGTTCCTTTGTTCTTTCTCCATGTCCCTAGTGACCTATTTTTAGTTACAATGGTATACTGTCCAAATTCTCAACTACCTTATTTAAAGAAGTTGTTTATACCTATTTATTTTTATTTTTATCATTCCTAATGGAGGAAGTAATTCCTTGATTGAGAATACTGATTTGCCATGGCCCTGGCTCTTCAGAAAGCAATGAAAACCAGAAGTTTTACGCTGATGCTGCTGTTCCAGGCAGCAACAGATCCGCAGGAAGATTACTCTGGCGTCTCTTTCAGCAGCCACGTAGAGTAATCAGTATTAAAAGCATAAAAGTAAAGTATCTGGCAGTTTTTATCCTAGTGCAATGGACAGAATGTGTTACTGATTTAGAGGATAAAAAAAATCTGTATCAGAGATGACAGATGGTGTCTTTTGGGCCAAGTGTAATGACTCTTATCAAATCCAAATTCCATCCTCGTTTATTGCTAATACACTCTAACTCTGTTTGTTCCTAGTGTTTCTCTCTTGTCCCTTCTTGCATTCTGTTGCTTCACTAACCAACACTCATTGTGATTGGCTAACTCCTACTACTTTTCAGCTGACTTTGCCTTTCTCCAATCAAGATGGGTGCCTTGGGGATGAGGCTCCCTGCTCTCCCTTCTCCCCTTCTCCCAGCTACAAGCTGTCTCCCTCTGGTTCCACACTACCCAACGTCAGCCTTGGAGCAATCGGCACAGGGCTCAACCCCCAAAACTTCGCTGCTAGACAAGTAAGGAGGCCTCTCAAATTTACAACTGCTTGGCTGTGGCCTCGCCTTGGCCCTGGTCTGCAGTTCATTGCATCATTTGTCTGTCTTGGGAAATTTGTTGATTACTGAATGCACAGAATGATACTAAGTATAGGCTTTAGATCTCTTAGCCTGTAGAACCCATCTCTCCTCATACTTTCTCAACATGGATTTTATTTAAATCTGTTTCTTTTGTCTTCTCATTTTTGGTCCTAAGTTCATATTTAAGAAGTTAACTGAGTTCCAAGTTAAGCTAAGTTCCTAAGAACTAGCTTAGGAAAATGTTAAAGAGGCTATGTAGGTACCTTATGTTATCTAACTTAGCAACAAATTTGCCATTCTTAATCTTGGATTGAATGGCAAGTGATTTTTTTTTTAATTTTTTTAAAAG
The DNA here is from genome assembly GCA_004024625.1 of Mellivora capensis. Lineage (NCBI taxonomy): Eukaryota > Metazoa > Chordata > Mammalia > Carnivora > Mustelidae > Mellivora > Mellivora capensis. The sequence continues at coordinate 48,421 of PISX010004564.1, forward strand.
ATTTTATTTATTTATTTGACAGACAGAGATCACAAGTAGGCAGAGAGGCAGGCAGAGAGAGAGGGGGAAGCAGGCTCCCTGCTGAGCAGAGAGCCCGATGCGGGGCTCGATCCCAGGACCCCGAGATCATGACCCGAGCCGAAGGCAGAGACCTTAACCCACTGAGCCACCCAGGCGCCCCGGCAAGTGATATTTTTGAAGTCCTTTCACATTAATAAAACTTCTACTTAGAAAATAGCAGCAAAACTAGTAAGAGTAAATACTGGAATGTTACAATATCTTAAATTCTAGTGTCTTTAAGGGTAAAATACAATAATTACCCCGAGAGAGGTAATTTGATAGGAGAGAATGAAGTTTTGGGAAGACTGGACATTGCTCAGACATGGCAGCCTATTTGCTAGGGGCGGGCCTCAGCCCTCCTGGGGAGGGGGTCAGGGGAGACAAGCACCAAGAGTGAGACTGGCAGGGTAGGCCCCTGGGGCCCCCTCCCCTCCGTGGGCCTGACACAGCGCCGCAGGCCTCTGTCACCCCACAGCAGCTCCAGGGTAGTTCTCAGGGAGAAAACCAGGAATTTGGAGACAATTCCCCTGTGACAGTGACTCCAGTGATGATATTTTCCTAGCCACAGTTCTGTGACCACTTACTGTCACTGTGACTCTCACCTCAGGATGTCATGGAAGGACTTTTAATTTTTAATTGTATCCATTCTGTTTCCACATACTGACTTTCACATATAAGTGAAAGGATGTTATAAAACACCTCTCACACCGTAGTCCTCCGGTTGCACACAGGTCTTTCATACACTTTAATTATTGCTGTAGCACATTTTAAAAATGGATCATATGATATCCTCGTGTTCAGTTGGTTATTTCTGGTTTGGGAGTTATGGGTAATTTCTTGTTTGTTTTTTATATATTTCTAGTGTTTTTCTTAATGCTTCCACAGAGGACATAGACATATTTTGCTTATATAAACAAACAAGAAATAATTATATCAGTGGTTTGGGGCAGCTCTCTTTTTGGACTGAAGTATAGAAAATATAAAATAGTCCTAATACTCTTGATTAATGACGATTACAAACATGCCTACAGGATCGCGCATTTATCAAGAGCCATTAGTATATAATTTTTATTTTATTTTATTTTGAAGATTTTAGTTATTTATTTAACAGAGAGAGTGGGGGGGGGGAATCACAAGTAGGCAGAGAGGCAGGCAGAGAGAGAGAGAGAAGCAGGCTGCCCGCTGAGCAGAGAGCCCGATGCAGGGCTCGATCCCAGGACCCCGAGATCATGACCCGAGTCGAAGGCAAAGGCCCAACCCACTGAGCCACCCAGGCGCCCCTGTAGTTTTTAACATAATAGACCAGCCAAAGTAGCTGGCACTGGGCTCCAAGAAAAGGTCATTCCTCATTGGGGTTTTTTTTATCCTAAAAATAGAATGCTACAAAGTCCATTGTGAATCCGGTGGGTACATGTGTCGTGGTTCTTTTATACCGTTTTCATGCAGCCTTAATATAGTTCATAGTTCATAATTAAAAATTAAAACGGAAGATTTTTATTTTCAAATCACAGATTTCAGTCAGCTTGGTAACTTGGTTTATAATTTATATGCCTTTCTGTGTTAAACACTACAGCTGAGGCAGCGATCACCATTAAATACTAGGACTCAGGTCAGCATAAAAGCCTTGTATTCAGCAGTGAAGCTCTAGAAATAACCAGATAAACTGCTGTGAACATACATATAAGCATTCGATGACCATTTTCCTAATTTCTAAATACAGTCTTAAAAAAACTATGTATGATTGCCACCAACCATGTTATCCCAAGCCAAGAAAATGAATGGCAGTGCAAAGGCTCCATATTTAAACAGAAAGAAGTTGTTTTAGATAGACTGCTATTGACTCATCAGTACTATTACCCCTATCAGATGTATCACAGGGCTTCATACGGCTCTAGAGACCCTTGATAAAGCAAACTTAAAACCTTTGGGCTGTGGGGCGGGGGTGGCATCTGTCCACTGGGAATGGGCAAATAGGGCCTGATTTTACAAAAAACGAAAAAAGGCAAATTCCTTCTAATATTTCTTACCAAAAGAGAGGTTGGAATTTAAAGCAGTTTTGGACTTTTTAAACCATGGATTCTGACAAGGACTTCAGCTACCAGAAATCCCACCATCCAAGGACCCAACCATGAATAATTCACATCTGATAACAAGGTCATTACTTGTAAAGTGTGAGAATGATCCTAGCAGAATTTTCTCAGTGAAACAGATGTTTCTCATGTTCTTGAGAATGATCAGTAGGTAAGCTACCAGCTACCACGATCTTAGAAAAATTAGAGCCAAACCATATCACCTTAGAGTGACAGTTTGATTAGTAAGACAGGGGAAGTGGCGACATTACAGCTTGTAGAATTAAAGGTCTTTTCATGTTTAAACAGTCTTTGGGGAGATTTGAAATTCATGATGGATTTCTGATTTTCTTTTGTGAGTTACACACAGATTTTGATTGCCTTTTCTACCTTATGTTCATAGCCATTTTTATTTTCAGTGCTTTTAAGTTCATTAATTTCCTGATAGCAGTCCCTTAATCTATCTTGAATCATCAAGCCATTGAAATATCTCTAGTGTTCTAGTGGTGCTGTTACAAAATTCTTCCTTAAAATTACCTTAATCCCCACTGTGCCAAGGAGAAGATGGTGACTTCAGTTCAGAATACACATACTTGTATTAGTAGTAGAAGGGCTGTCTTCACCAAAGATACTCAGTGGGATGTTGTCAAGTATATGAAATTGGTGGGTCATGACATTTGCATCCTATAGAGTAGGACTTTATTGATTTTTGGGAGTACAGAGAGGGAAGTTTTAAGCTGGTGGTGGACAGACAGAATGGAAAATTAATGTGACCTGCTCCAGGGGCCCATCAAAGAGTGTTTAATGTGTTTTCAGACCATAGAGGTGAGCTTAGCTAATTTGAATGTGAAACAAGGAAGAAGGTTCGGTGAAGACTTCCTTTGTGAGGATGACCTCTGAGCTGGGCCTCAAAGAGGCCAAGTGAAGATGGTGTAGAAGCTTTCCTCAGGCAGAGGGAACAGTGTCAAGTTCTTTGCTGAAGGGCTTTTCTCGGCTTGAAACAAGTCAGAACAGAAGGGCCATCTTATAACCCAGTTTTGTGTAGCTCTTTGATTGGAATAGTCAAGAAGTACTCCAGTAAGTTGATCCTCCAGAAATCAGGGAATTAAGCTTATTTTTAACCAGACTAATGTTCATACATTGGAATGAGAGAATACAGGTGAGTAATGGTTTTTTTGGTGTCCCAGTAATGGTTTTTCACTTTTTCCCTTTTCTGCCTTTTTTTTCTTTTTCTTTTTCTTTTTTTTTTTTTTAAACCTCACTTTTGATTTAGATTTTCTCATCTAGCAAAGAAGGGATCAAGCAGACCCAAGACAGGGAAGGGTGTTCAGATCTCAAGTAGGGTTCTCATGGGGCTAGACTACAATTTGGTGGCACTGATTCTATGATTGAACTAATCAGTTCAGAGACATTAATGTCCTAGTGTTGTTTTACTGTTGATATATTCAGATGGCTGCATTGTACTCAGGTGCCTTTTCAAGATGGAGCTCAGATGATTGGACCTGAAAATAAATTTGGTAAACTCAATCTTTTAAAAAAAAAAAAAAGAAAGAAAGAAAGAAAAGAGAGAGCAGTTGAAATAAACACTATATTGCCTATACCTTTCAATTACAAAAAAAATTCATGCATTTTTTTTTTTAACATTTGACCAAATTTAACCCTTCTGGTTGTAGAGTGCATCCGACTGCAGGCAGGGGTGGTGGTGCTGTGTGCATGATTTGATTGGAATCATTTCCCCAAACATTCCAAGACCAGGAAATTTTTAGTTAGAAAATTCTGTGATTCCATGGAACACAGGCTATGATTCTTCTGAGGGATAGAAAACCAAAACTGTTTCTTTTTTGCATTTTCTTACATTAACAAAAAGCCTTACTGTTGCTGTTCGTTTACAGGGTGGCAATCATGGTTTGTTTGGAAATAGCACAGCACAATCGAGAGGTATGCACACACCGGTGCAGCCACTAAGTTCTTCTCCTAATCTCCGGGCGCAAGTGCCTCCCCAGTTTATTTCCCCCCAGGTAAGCAATTTTGTGTTTCCACAGTTCAGTAGGAAAGCCTATCCAGGTGGTTATCAATCACCAACAGGCAAGTTTTATGGGCAAAAAAGGAATAATAGTTACCTAAATGTCTAAAATGTAAAAAATCCAGATCAAGATTTGGGGGGAAAAAAACCCAAGCACATGCAGGGGGAGGGGCAGGAGAACCAGGCTCCACACTGAGCAGAGAGTCCGACTTGGGTCTGGATCCCAGGACCCTGAAATCATGACCTGAGCCGAAGGCAGACGCTTAGCTGACGAAACTGCCCGGGTCAAGCCCCCAGATCAAGATTTTTAGAAAAAATGTCAAACTCATTTCTTTACTGTATCATACATACAAAGATGTTTTTTGCATGAAAACCGTTCTGATGATATTCCTTTTAGATGTCTCTATATTTTTCTAATGCTGCATTTGTCGTTTTCTTTGCGCGTAAATAAAACTACTTTGTAAATCCCGATGCGTCAACACTCTGAAGTCGGTTGCCTTTAAGGATCCACCAGCACATAAGTGGGAGAGTAGCCAGGCTCTGGGTTACTCTGAGAAGTTTTGAGGAGATAGATGTTGAAGTACTAACTAGGTACTCTGGGAGGGGGATTTGGAACAAATGAAATGGCAGAGACTTAATCTTGGAGCATCTCTGTTGTGGGGTATAGTCTTTGGGGAAACCTTTTAGGTCCGTTTCTTAGTAGGAGATATGCCATGAGTTGTTTGCAAGGTATGGGGAGAGATTTGTGCCACAAACTGTCCCGCATACGTCTTTGTGAGAAAATGGGTCTGAGGAGCAGTATAAAAGCTATGAGTCCATGTAAGGATTCAGCGTGTGACTTAGTCTCCTTAGAATGTCACTTCAGTGAACTAAGATAAAAAGCTCTGAGTGTGTCCCATCCTCTAGAAAGGGGGTGGGATACTTACTAGGTCCAGCCATCAGGTTATAAAGGGTCAGGTTTTGTTGCTGTTTTGTTCTTGAAATATCTTGTAAGACTTGGGCTTAAAATATTTATTTGAAGCCATATCCTATAGATTTCAGATTCTGTGTTTGACATCAGGTCTGTAACTATCTTAGCAGGAGAGGAAATGTTCGTCACGTCACCCTCCCATCTCCATGGTCCTGTGCCAGGGGTCTGGTAGTCCTCTGGGTGTCTCTCCTTCCTCGCCGCTGTCTCTAAGTCCTGGTCATCCTCCAGGTCCCAGGTAGCCGTCTGTCCTCTAGACAGAGCTGCTCCCAACTTTCCCAGTGCTCCACGGTCACTGTGTCTTCCTAACTCCCAGCGCACCCTCCCACATGCCTGGTATCAGGCCACAGTCCTGCAGTTATCAGATGTCTGCAGTGTGCCCGGTGGTGGTGTTGGCCTTGTACAGATGAAGAAACTGGAGTCTCCTATCATACCCTCCTGGAGTTGGTGGGGGTGATGGCAAAACAGTCAGCAAATAGGCACCATGATAAATGTTACATAGTGGGACGCCTGGGTGGCTCAGTTGGTTAAGCGGCTGCCTTCGGCTCAGGTCATGATCCCAGCGTCCTGGGATCAAGTCCCACATCGGGCTCCTTGCTCAGCGGGGAGCCTGCTTCTCCCTCTACCTCTGCCTGCCACTCTGCCTGTGCTCGCTCTCTCTCTCTCTCCCTCTCTCTCTCTGACAAATAAATAAAATATTAAAAAAAAGAAAAAAAGAAATGTTCAGCACAGTTTGGGAGTTGGGTGAGGCCTCACACTAGGAGTGGCATTTAAACTGGGTCTTGAAGAGTGAGTCCGAGTTTGCTGAGCACCACCGGGGTAAATGTGCCTTCTAAGCAGCAGGAACGGCTTGGACAAGGAGCAGTCATATCTGGAAGAACATGGTATGTTTGAGAAAATGCAATCGATTTGAATAGTTAGGTTGAGGCAGTTCCATGGTATAATGGTGAGCACTCTGGACTCTGAATAGTTAGGTTGAGCTTGTTGAAGCATATAGAGGTGGTCTGCAGTGGAAGAGGAAAAGACAAGTCAGGAAGTTCCGCACCAGTTTCCGAAAAGCTTTGTTTGCCTTGCTAAGGAGTTTGGACTTTGTCCCTTGGGACCGTTATCTGGGTTGCTACTTAAAAATACATTTCCCAGGGGTGCCTGGGTGGCTCAGTGCGTTAAAGCCTCTGACTTCGGCTCAGGTCCTGATCCCGGGGTCCTGGGATCGAGCCCCGCATCGGGCTCTCTGCTCAGCAGGGAGCCTGCTTCCCTTCTTCTCTCTCTGCCTGCCTCTCTGCTTACTTGTGATCTGTCTGTCAAATGGGTAAATCAAATCTTAAAAAAAAAAAAAATACAGTTCCCAGGTCTCCCCCAGTCTACTGAGACAGAATCTTGGGAGGTAGGGCCTAGTCACCCCCTGGTGATTTTTATCTGCACCCTAAAGTTTAGCTGCTGTTGCCATAGATACTGCAGTATTGGGCAAGATTTCTCAGCTGAGTGGCAATGCAGGGAAACTTACGTTTTAGAAAATAACAATAATGGAGATGGAGAGGACATGTTTGAATGGCAGCCACACTGGAGCAAAGGACTCCAGGTAAGGTGGTGGCAGCAAGATGGTGTGAAGAGCGAGCGAGTGAGATGGTGTGATTAAGATGGTGTGAAGGTCACAGATGACCTTCGTGCTGTGGAATGTCGTAGTCTGTTCTCCAGTCTCCTTATTAGCACTGTCAGCAGCATCTGACATAGGGGACCGTGCCCTCCCTTCGGAAACCTTTCATTCATTTGGCTTTTGGACACCTTGTGCAGTGGTTCTCCACCTGCCTTTCCTTGTCCATCTCCTTTGCAAGTTCCTCCTTACCTCCCCAACATGAAACATCAGAGAGCCTCAGTCTGAGTCCTCCACTCTTTTCTCACCATCTATAGCCACTGCTGGGTGATTTTGCTGCGTGGGTGACTGTTAAATACTCTTAAGGACTGTCTTCAGCCCAGATCTTTCTTCTCAATTCCATGGACCTCTGGGCATCTCTGTTAGGAGCCCTTACAGGCACTTGAAGTCAACATGTCCAAAACAGAACGTGTGATTCCATCCTATACTCCCTTCTTTTTTTTTTTTAAGAAATATTTGTCTTTTTCTTAGTTTTTTTTTTTTTTTTTTTAAGATTTTATTTATTTATTTGAGAGACAGAGATCACAAGCAGGCAGAGAGAGGGGGAATCAGGCTCCCCACGGAGCAGAGAGCCTGATGCGGGGCTCAATCCCAGGACCCCGGGATCATGACCTGAGCCGAAGGCAGAGGCTTAACCCGCTGAGCCACCCAGGCACCCCCCCATACTCCCTTCTCAAACATCCTCTCCCTCCAAGTCCGTGGCGCTCCCATCCTCCAGGTGCTCAGGCCACGCCCTCGGAGCTGGTGCAGAGTCCTCTGAGCTCACATTCAGTCCACTAACAAATCCCCCTTCAGAGCTCTGTCCCAAATCTGTTTCCTACCACCTCCGCTAACAGGACCTGTGGCAGGTGACCACTGTTTCCCTCCCAGAACTGGCCTCCTGATTGGTCCCATCCTCCTTTCGTCAGCACCTGTCTGCCTCCAGTGTCTTCTCCACCCAGCATTCTGGTAATCCTCAAAAACTATACGGTCCAGGGTGGCCCTCTGCCACCTGAGCCCTTGAAATGTGACCAGCGGGAGGAAGAACTGAAATTTTAATTGATTTAAACTTAAATAGCTACACCTGGTCGGTGGCTACTGAACGAACATTCTAGATGCATCAGGGGAAGTTAAGGGTAAATCATGTTACCATTTTATCCTCTCACGGCTCCCTCTCTCCCTGAGAGTACAAAGCCAGCTCTTTACTATGGGCTTCGATGCTCGTGGTGACCTCCCTGCCCCAGACACCTGCTACTCTCCCTCCTATTAGCGCTGGCCTGTCTGGTCAACGTGCCCTAGGGCACCAAGTGTGTTCTGGAATGCTGTTCTCACAGATTGCCACAGGGCTCCATCCGTACTTCCTTCAGATCTCTGTTGCCAAGGCGCCTTCCCGGAGAGGCTCTCCCAGGCCGGTCTGAGGACCGTACAGCCCACCACGGTCGCTCTCCCCACCCGCAGGCGTGTGCCAGGCTTCACAGTGGCCGAGTCTGTGTCTGCCTTTGTTCACTGCTGGATCCTGAAGTCCATGACTGTGCAGGGCACGTATTTTGAGTAAATACATGTCGAGTCATGGGAAGATGCATTTCAGAGTGATTAGGAAGTGGAATTGTTCGGGAAAGCACAGTTCACTTAGTCTGAGAGACCTACGTCTGCCAGTCTCTGTATGACCTAAGTATCTGCTCGGTGTGGAGAAGTATTTGTGTTCTCATTTTTGAAATTTGTTCATTTAGCAAAACGTGGTTAACGTTTATTTGATGCATAATGGGGGCAGAATATTAAACGGTAGAAACCTCAGTTTTTTCCTCACATTTCCATATCTTAAAAAAGCAGTTGGGTAGCTCTCTCTATATATATTTTTTTAAAGTAAAGACAGTATAATAACCACATTGAAGGTTTGGATAACAGGAAAAAAAAATTCCTCCAGGAACCCCCAACCCAGCTGTAGTGACAGGGATTATTTTTACAAAATCCCCTATTCAGACCGTTCGTATACTGGCATGGTTTTCACATAATGACATTTGTGGTCACTGTATCCTGCTGTTTCTGTTAACTTTGGGTCATACCTGGTATTTTCCCTGTTACAACATAGTCTTCCTAACGATCATTCGTAACAAAGAAGGCATAATGTTCCATCGGATAGATTTACTTTTTATTTCCTGAAACATTCTCGTCCCCATTATTGGATATTAAATGTCTAATCTTTCACTGTTATAAATAATGCAATAGAGAAACCCTTATCTGTAGATCTCTTTTTAAAAATATCTTATTTGTTTATTTATTTATTTGAGAGGGAGAGAAAGCACGCATAGGAGTAGGGGGGAGGAATAGAGGGAGAGGGAGAAGCAGACATTCTGCTGAGCGGGGAGCCCAGTGTGGGACTGGATCCCAGGACCCCTAGGTCATGACCTGAGTCAAAGGCAGATGTTTAACCGACTGAGCCACCAGGCATCCCATCCATAGATCTTTTATGCAACCTTATACATCAATCTGTGCCCACGTTATTTCCAACTTCAGTTGCCCAGAATGAAATGTATGGGTCAAAAGACATGAACACTTAAATTTTTTAATGTATAATATCAAATTTTACATCCATTTTAATTGCCTTATAAGGGCAGTCCGTATGTAATGTGAACCTGGAAAGGAGAGATTGAAACTCACCTTTAAGATTTGCTGCAGGTGTTCCAGGTCTTGGGTTTCTACCTTGCCTCTTTCCTCCTGTTACCCAGATATTCCGAAAGTAACATTCTACAGGCTCTTGTCTTGCTTTAAATTGCTGTCATTTTGCACCTGCAGTGCTTCGGTAAATGCCATATTGACTCCAACTAGATCCTCCCTCTCTCCAGCCCAGCTGGAGACTGAAGGGCTTTTAAGCCAGAATAATTAAATCCCTGCTATGGGAATGTGCAAACCTGCACTTTAATTACTCTGCAACTCAGGCATGAATAGCCATTTGCCAGGAGCTTAGTGGTGCTTCTCTCTGGTCCTTTTGTATTCATCGGGGAAGGACAGTGTTTAGTCTGGGGAAAGGAAAAGTTGGGCAAAGCTAGACAGGAAGTCCTCGAAGGTAACCTTTCTAGTCTTTATGACTGTCAGTTTATGGCACATTGGAGTTGCTGGTCTCCAAATTAAATTTAAAGAATAAAACACCTTGGGGCACCTGGGTGGCTCAGTGGGTTAAGGCCTCTGCCTTCGGCTCAGGTCATGGTCTCAAGGTCCTGGGATCGAGCCCTGCATCGGGCTCTCTGCTCAAGCAGGGAGCCTGCTTCCCTCTCTCTCTCTGCCTGCCTCTCTGCCTACTTGTGATCTGTCTGTCAAATAAATAGATAAAATCTTAAAAAAAAAAAAAGAATATAGGATGCCTAGGTGGCTCAGGTGGTTGGACGACTGCCTTCGGCTCAGGTCATGATCCCGGAGACCCGGGATCGAGTCCCACATCAGGCTCCCAGCTCCACGGGGAGTCTGCTTCTCCCTCTGACCTTCTCCTCGCTCATGCTCTCTCACTGCCTCTCTCTCAAATAAATAAATAAAATCTTAAAAAAAAAAAAAAAAAGAATAAAACACCTTGTGTTAGCATTTTTTTACAGTTCTTTCCTTGTCTATCTTTAAACAGTATAGTTTGACTTTGAGTTTTTTTGCGTTTTCTATAACAAAAACATGCAGTATGTAGCCTTCTATGACTTCTTTCACTTGATAGTGCTTCTGAGATTTCCCCATGTTGATTTGGGCAGTTTGGTTCATATAGTACTCTGTTACATGAATATACCATCGGTTATTTATCTCTTCCACTACCAGTAGACATTTGGGTCGTTTCCAGATTTCTGCTATTATGAGCAGTGCTGCTATGAATATTCCTATATTTGTCTCCTAGGACGAATTTGTTTCCTAGGGTACTGCTGGATCACACGCATGTTTTACTTTGAATGGTGGTTTCTTTAGCGAATTTCAAGGGATAGGAATATTGGAGGTGGGTGGGAAGCATGGGCTCTTGGCAAACCATGGCATACGTTCTCAAGACTAAAGAGAAATGGGTTGATAGGAGACTAGCTAATTTGTTCAGTAGAGCTTTTAAAACTGAACGGAGATGTGGGAAGAAAGGAAGGCTCTGATAATGGCTGTTTCTTTGAGAGGTTGACAGATTGGAAAACAAAATAAGCAGAATAGATTTCCCATGAATCATAGAGTCCTTTCCCTTCGAAAAGGAAATAAGAAACAATGCTGATGGCCTGGGAGCAGCACTGTCCCATAGAAATAGAGCACAAACCACATAATGTAACATAAGGTTTTTGGTATCCACATTTAATAAGATAAAAAGAAACAGGTAAAATTCCATTTAATAATATATATATTCTTTTTTAAGATTTTTTAAAAATTTATTTATTTGACAGACAGAGATCACAAGTAGGCAGAGAGGCAGGCAGAGAGAGAGAATGGAAGTAGGCTCCCTGACGAGGACAGAGCCCGACACGGGGCTCGATCCCAGGACCCCGGGACCATGACCTGAGCCGAAGGCAGAGGCCTTAACCCACTGAGCCATCTAGGCTCCCCAACATATATATATATTCTTTAACCCAGTATAGCTACATTACCATTTCAACCTGCAATCAGTGCTTAAAGATTATTATTGAAATTTTTACTTTTTTTTTTATATTAAGCCCGTCGTGCTGGCCATAAAATCGGTGTGGAGGCACAGTGCACAGGAATAGTGTGCACTCGCTGAGCTCACATTTGCTAGGCCTCCAGCTGTTAACACAGAAAATCCAACAAGTGTTCCCATTGGTTAGCAACCCTCAGCATCTCTTAGAGAGTAGAGAGGAAACAGATGGGAGAACTGTTACTTTAACCCAAAATACTTCCCAAAATGACAGCATTGATAGGCTAAGTGAAAGTGTCTGAGATCTTGGAAGAAAACGAGTTGGTGAGCCCGGACAGGAAATGTGACTTCACATGTTTCTAGACCAGAAAGTATAAAAGGAAAGGTGGGCAGGTATTCTTGAAACTGGTAGAGATGTGGACTCCGAAGCACCAATTTAACTCAGTTACGCTAAAGAAAGATCCAGGGGGAAGACCCAGTGGGTCTTCTGGTGAGAGCTTTCTGATGACTCAGATTTTAAAGGGGTATTTTCAAAAGATGGGAAGTAAGGGTAGCAAGCAGAGATGAATATGTGTAAGAGTCGTGTTGGGGGATTGCAACATAAACAGACTTGCAAAACAGCAGGCATATTGAAAGAGCTTTCAGTGTTTGGTTTGGTGCGGTTCCGGTGACTGGGAAAATATTCCCTGCTTTGGACTACTTGTGTTTGTATTAAATGATTAAATAGAAATTAAGTTAAATTAAGTGAAAATAAAGTTTTTACCGCTTTTGTCTTCTCCATTAAGAACAAAGACGTTCGACCAAAAGGGTTAAGACAAGTTAAATCCTACAACAGAGAAAGAATTTGTGAAAAGAATTGCTGAGCCCTTCTGTGATCTTTGAGGAAGTCTGGGGATCTTCAAGGGGAGTTTAATAATGACAACTCCTCTTTCTTGCACAAATCCTGAATTTTTAAGACAAGATGAAGGCATGTGGGGCCAAAATATCCCCTTTATCACTGAGAAAGCTGATCTTGGAGAATGTGAGCTTCCTAATCCTGAATTACAAACTTAGCCAGCAGTAACTGGAAGAGGGCAACCCTCCCTATAGGTTTATTGCCAACAAGAAAGGGCAGGATGCCCAGAGTGTGATGAGAAGGTGAGTCCCCCTCCCAACAAGGAAGTGAGGGGAATGGGGACATTTTTTAAATAATTTTTGAAACAGTAAGGGAAGTGGCTTAGACTGATGAACTTGGTGCCAATTCTAGGCAAGATTCTAGACTAGATATCAAAAATATGGCTTTTTGAGCGTCTGTGATAGGAAATCAAGAATCATAAATTTACTAATAAGTCTTAGCTGATTTTCTTTATTAATCGGCTAAAAAATCGTGGATTATAAGAATGATGGAGTTGTTGTCAAAATCCTTATTTTGACAAGCCATTTGGCAAGCTGTCTCTTTGTTTTAGACAAGATGTATAAATGTAAGATAAGTGCTGAAACAGTTGTGTGGATTAGTAAATGATTGACTATTCCCAGCCTGATCACTTTCAGTTGGAAAGAAGTTTTTACTGACATGCTACTAGATTATCCTACACTCTGTCATGTTCAAGATTCCCACCAATGACCAGATAGGGAAACACAAACTGGGAATAAGTGGAATAATAGATTAGAAAAGAATTTGGTGGAGTGACTGTTAATAAGTTAAAATATCATATTCACAGGGTACCTGGCTGGCTTATTACGTGAAGCGTGCAACTCTTGATCTCAGGGTTATGAGTTCCAGCCCCACACTGACTGTAGAGATTACATTTAAAAAAAATTTTAGGCAACTGAGTGGCTCAGTCAATTAACTGTCTGCCTTTGGCTCAGGTCATGATCCCAGAGTCCTGGGATTAAGCCCCACATGGGGCTCCCTGCTCAGCAGGGAGCCTGCTTCTCCCTCTCCCTCTGTTGGTCCCCTTGCTTGTGCTCTCTCACTCTCTCTCTCTGTCAAATAAATAAAATCTTTTTTAAAAAAATTTAAATCTGGTGCACCTGGATGGCTCAGGTCATGATCTCAGGGTTTTGAGATCAAGCCCCACGTCAGCCTCTGCACTAGGCGTGGAGCCTGCTTACAATTCTCTCTCTGGGATGCTTGGGTGGCTCAGTTGGTTAAGAGTCTGCCTTTAGCTCAGGTCATGATCCCAGGGTCCTGGAATTGAGCCCCACATTGAGCTCCTTGCTCAGTGGGGAGCCTGCTTCTCCCTCTGCCTCCTCTTCCCCTGCTTGTGCTTTCTCTCTCTCTCTATTTCTCTCAATATCTGACAAATAAATAAATAATTTTTAAAAATTCTCTCCCTCTCCTCCTTGCACTCACTCACTCTCCTAAAAAAAAAAAAAACTTCTTAAAAATTAAGTCTCAAAAAAATAAAATACTTATTTAATAGATATTTATCAAGGATCTACTATATGCTATGCACATAAAGATAAGATCCTAAGATCAAAACGTAAATTAGTACAATTCAACCTGCTTAAATATTACATAGGAGAGCAAAACCTAAAAATATTACAGATTTTAATTGACAGTAAGCTTAGTGTGTGATTGGGAGTTAGGGTGCAATCATCATAGAAATGGAGATCTCAGGCATTGTTAAATAGAAGTCTGGCTTTTAACCAAACGGTTAGTGATGGCCGGGTCTACTTGGTACTCGACTGCTCTAGAAAATGACTCTCTGTCTTGGGCTGTGCATTGAGAAATTGGATGAGTTACGCATGAAAGAATTCCTCATGTTTAGTCTGAAGATGAGACACAAAGAGCCGTAATCGTCTCTCGACATTTGGAGAGCCGTCCCTGTGGAAGGATACGAGCATTTATGAAGTGCAATTCTAAGCCTTTGATGTGGATTAACTCATAACATCCTCAATCACCAGAGTTAATATTATTATTCTAATTTTGGAGATAAGGAAAATGAGGCTCAGAAGGGCTAAGAGTCACACACCTTAGCAATGGGAGCCCGTGCAGTCTGCCTGCAGCCCTAACATGCGACCAGTGTGCCGCCCCCCACCATGGAAGGTTCAATTTGTTCTCTGTGGCACCAGCTGATTCAGTAGGTTCGGAGAACGAAAGTGCAGGGAAACTCACTTCAGCTCCTTGCAAACATCTTAGACCAGCAGTCTGAAGGTGCGAGGGAGTCTTTTCTCTGTCCGTGAAGGTTCTGCAGCCTAGCCTAGCTCACTCCTGAAGACCGTGGAGAAGGAGCAGGTTGAGTCATCTGACCTATTAGGCTCCTTCGCTCTGCCTCTCTGTGCCTCCCAGTGTTTGGTGTGAGAAGTCATGAATTGAAACTCCAGTGTCTCCCACCTATAGGCTAATGTATATTCCTTATGTGTATAACAGAAATACTTTTAGGCATTTATTTATTACTTTTGTGAAGTTTGATATACTTTGTTTCCGTTTCCAGTAACAATTTCTCAGGTAAAAGTTGTATTGTCATTAAAACTTTTTGTCTAGTCAAAGTCTTCCTGGTTGTAAGTTCATAATTTTTATTGTAGAAAAATTGAAAAACCTAAATAGAGAATTTAAAAGCTCTTTTTCTTTTAAAAAAAAAAAGGGTTTTATCTTGGGGTGACTGGGTGGCTCAGTCGGTTAAGCATCTGCCTTCTGCTCAGGTCATGATCCTGGGATCCCGGGGTCAAGCCCTGCATTAGGCTCCCTGCTCAGTAGGGAGTCTGCTTCTCCCTCTCCCTCAGCCTGCTACTCCCTCTGTGTCTGTCAGATGAATAAATAAAATCTCCTAAAAAATTTTAAAAGCAAAATAAAAAGACTTTATCTTTAGGTAATCCCTACCCCCAATGTGGGGCTCAAACTTAGAACCCCCAAGATCAGGAGTTGCAGACTCCACCGACTGAGCCAGCCAGATGCCCCTAAAATTAGCTCTTACCATCTCACCACTCAGAGATGACCATTGTTAACACTTTAGTGTATTTCTCCTGATCATTTAATATTTTTCACAAATACTTGTCAAGGAAAACCATGGGCGCTTGTTTTAGACCTATTAAGACCTTCTTACAGGAAAAAAAAAATTTTATTCTGCTAAGTTCCAAAAAATGCATCTTTTTTTTCTTGTCAGGTTTCTGCCTCAATGCTCAAGCAGTTTCCCAACAGTGGCCTGAATCCAGGTCTTTTCAATGTGGGGCCCCAGTTATCTCCTCAACAAATTGCCATGCTGAGCCAGCTTCCACAAATTCCCCAGTTTCAGTTGGTGAGTAGCAGATTTTCCTCCTGTAGCTTAAAAAAAAAAAAAATAGGCTATTTGCTTTTTTTTTTTTTTTCCCCCTTTAACTTTGATTTACTTCGTTGTATGCATGTTTAAGGGTCATATGAGCTCAGCTAGAGGTAGATGTGCCCAGTAGACCAGGAACTGGGTGGTCCTTCCCTCCTAGACGCTTGACTCAGCCACTGTGCTTCGGCGCCCAGCTCCCTGGAGTGTCTCAGTAAGTGGAGCTCAGGGAACTTTGCTCCTCTCTCCCCTCCCCTGTTTTGTAGGCATGTCAGCTTCTCCTGCAGCAGCAGCAGCAGCAGCAGTTGCTACAGAACCAGAGGAAGCTTTCTCAAGCCGTGCGCCAGCAGCAAGAGCAGCAGGTACACGGGCTTGGCAGGGTCCCTCTAGTGCTCTGTGTGAGGACTGCAGCTCGGTGCCTCTGAGAGCCCAGCACCAGCCACCTGCAGTCTCTGCTGGGAGGGTTGGGGTGCAGGCTTCTCATGTGTCCGTTTTCCCTCCGGTTCCCCCTCGCTCTGGCCTCCAGCTGGCTCGGATGGTGAGCGCGCTCCAGCAGCAGCAGCAGCAGCAGAGACAGCCTGGCATGAAGCACTCGCCCTCTCATCCCGTTGGGCCCAAGCCACATCTGGACAACATGGTACCCAACGCTCTGAATGTGGGGCTCCCAGACCTTCAAACCAAAGGGCCAATACCTGGATATGGTTCTGGTGAGTGGTCAGTAGTGCAGATCACCTTTTTAAAAATCCGCCGGTTGTATGCGGAGCCTCTGGTGGAGCTCGGTCCTCCTTAACCCCTGTTTGCGCAGCAGCCACACGAGAGAGAGAAGGATTCTCATCCCGGCCTTACAGCCAATAGCCTAGAGTTCTGATGGTGTTTGAAAGCTGCCCACATGATGAGTAAATCACAGAGCTGTGCTTCCAACTTCTCTGGGTCCAAGGGAGTCTTTTACTATTTTCAAATGGCAACCTGCTCTTCCGCCATCAGGAATTTTTTTTTTGTAAGATTTTATTTATTTGACAGAAAGAGAGCACAAGTAAGCAGAGCGGGAGACAGAGAGAGAGAGAGAGAGAGAGAACCAGGCTCCCTTCTGAGCAGGGAGCCTAGAGCCTATGCAGGGCTCGAGCCCAGGACCCTGGGATCATGACCTGAGCCAAAGGCACACGTTTAACCAACTGAGCCACCCAGGCACCCCTGCCACCGGAAATTTTTGAAAGCCAGTTGAAACGTTTGTTCGCACTGTGAGTGCCACACGCATCTGAAGTTATAATCTGTTAGAATATGTAACGGCTGAGGTGTTTAGCTCTACTGATAAAAGTTCCTTCTTGTGGAGAAATGGAGAACTAAAATGAAGCTCGGGGGGGCAAACTGATAGAATTCTTCTGATATTAGTATTTCATCTGATTTAAATAGAATTAGCTCAAGTAAGGTTATACCTTTGACATTCATGAAGAATTTGTTGGCAGGCAAACGTAGCTCTTTCAGAACCGGGGAATGTGTGGTAAGCAGAATCCAGTCAGTGAGGCAACAGTGACTTAAAAATACAATGTAAAAATTAAAAAGGTACCACACACCACAGCGGGTTTTTTCTCAAAGTGATAAGATTCGGGTTTTATTTTGGTAAAGAAAATACTTTTCTGTGCAAACTCAAAAATAAGAGTCGGGGAGACCTGAAACCCTTGGCTCCTAGGAAACAAAGCGACTCTGGACACATAGCCCTGCTCTCTGCTCTAGTTCAGTGGGGTATGCACTGCCTGTTGGGGTGTCCACGTGTGGAGAAGAGCAGGGACTTCCAAGGATGCCTTGATCCTGATCCTGGATAGTTTTAAGGGAGTTAATTTCCAGATCCACCAATGGCATTGTTTCTTTAAAATGATCTGACTTAAATTCAAAATAAGCTTTCCTCCACTTGACATAGAAGAAGAGCAGACTCTCCACCAGCTCCTGTCTTACTAAGGCCTGCCCATCTTGGGTGTAGAAATCCAGGTGCTAAGCAAAGGGGAAGCCTCCCTTGATGACTAATAAAGGTGTCATTAACTGTTTCCAGGCTTCACCTTTTTTTGTTGTTCTTTAAGATTTTATTTATTTATTTGACAGACAGAGATCACAAGTAGGCAGAGAGGCAGGCAGAGAGGGGGGGGGGAAGCAGGCTCCCCGCTGAGCAGAGAGCCCGATGCGGGGCTCGATCCCAGGACCCTGGGATCATGACCTGAGCCGAAGGCAGAGGCTTTAACCCACTGAGCCACCCAGGCGCCCCAAGGCTTCACCTTCTTATCATGTTTTCTGTTAAGGATGAAACTTGACATAAGAACCTGGGTATTTTGGTATGTGTCTAGTTATTGTGAATTCAGATACCGTATATGATAATAAAGCAAGGTAGCTTTGCTTATTCCATCCCCTTTTGGCAATGAGTGCGTGGTTCCCAGAGTAGAGTCTAGTTGTACCAAGCAAAGTGAACATCTGGAAGCCCTGGGCAGCTTTTCCACATGTTTAAATGCGCAGTTCTTTTTAGCTCTTCAGTCTCATCCCCTAGGGCCACGTCTTAGGTGGAAAGAAACTATCTTCCAACAACTTGAGTAATATAGGTTGGTGACACAGATACTCTTAAGTACACATTTTTTCACAATTTATCAGATAAAACCTGTGAATAGACCTCTTATGTGCTTTTATTTAGGCTTTTTTTTTTAATGGCTGAAGGATCAGAGTTTTATATACATACAAACATATTACATTTACTGAAGAAAAGGCATTTTTAAAATCATACTCTTGTTTCAAAGTAACTTATAATTATAACTATGCATTATAATCCAAATTAAGTAACGAGAAAAACGTACTGACTTGCCGATTTATTTCCATTTGCTCACTTATGAAACAGTAGATAAATTTTATTAGGTCTTTATCATATTAATTGTGATGTGACCACTTACAATCCACCTTATAAAATGCACTTTGCAATTTATTTCACAGTTAAAAATGTCCTTAATTCCTTAATATTATGACATTTATTTGAATTGAAAAATATGTTTTGGGATTGAAAGTAAATCTAATTTGGCTGCCTGTTTTGAATAACTAAATCTATAGCTATAAGATTTTGATGAGAATATACGTAACACATACAGAGAGGTTAAACTTTTTTCAAAAAGTGTATAGCAAAGATGTAGTAAAATGAATACTATTTCACTTTTCCTACTACTGAGTATTAAACTAAAAAAGACACCTCAAGGTGAAAGAGAAGCACAAATAGTTAAAAGCCTCTTAGTAAGTCCTTAAAAAAAGCCTCTTCTGGTACATTTTCTCAAAATTAAAAAGTTGAATGAGTTTAATGACTCTTTAACTGATCCTTGCCTGATTGTTTTTATTTAATGGTTTCTCATTCTCTGCTTTTAGCAGAATTGAATATATACCTAACTGAGTCATCTGGGGCTGGTGACCTATCTAAACGTTGTTTGAGCAGCTGTGTTACTGAGCTGGGGGAAGGGAATGTAGACTAAACAGGAATTCCGCAGAAATAGGTGATGTTCTAACAAGATGACTCCTTTTCTTGTCTAATTACTTATATATAAGATTTCTTGGTGCTTTTTGTCTCTCAGAATTTAAAAAATAGGAATAGTTTGAACTCCATCTTATATCTCTCATTCATAGGTATCTGAACTAATCAAGAAGTAAAGTCCCTTGTCTTATTAGAAAATGTCCCAGGGGGCGCCTGGGTGGCTCAGTGGGTTAAAGCCTCTGCCTTCGGCTCAGGTCATGATCTCAGGGTCCTGGGATGGAGCCCCGCATCGGGCTCTCTGCTCAGCAGGGAGCTTGCTTCCTCCTCTTTCTCTGCCTGCTTCTCTGACTTGTAATCTCTGTCTGTCAAATAAATAAATAAAATCTTTAAAAAAAAAAATGTCCCAGGGCATCTGGGTGGCTCAGGCAGTTGGGCACCTGACTCTTAGCTCAGCTCAGGTCTTGGTCTTGGGGTTGTGAGTTCAAGCCCCGTGCCGAGCGTGGAACCTACTTAAAAAAAGGAAAAAAACATACTTCCAATAAAATTTACTTCTCATGTTTAAAATTAATCAAAATTTGGGGCACCTGGCTGGCTCAGTTGTTCGAGCATGCGACTCTTGATCTTAGGGTTGTAAGTTTGAGCCCCATGTTGGGTAGAGACCACTTTAAAAAAAGATACTTGTGTTAAATGGGCAACTATGGTTTCTTTTACAGTGTATTTTTATTATTATGAAAGCACGGATTTGTTTTTTAATCTATAATAAAAGGAAAAGCAGGAAAGAAAGAACTAGTGTAGACAAAGAGCATGAAAGAGGAAATCCCAGTTTCCTCAAGGAGGTGGCAGCTGAGCCAAGCGGTAATGATGAGTAGTAAGTGAACAGTGTGTGTGGCAAAGAAGGTAATTCTGGCCAGGACAGATAAGGGAGGCCAAGGGTTGAATCTGTAGGAACGATAAGATAGGTAAAAAGGATGTACTGGGGACACGAACCCCTGGGAGAGCAGGAGGCATGTCTTATTTGTTTGTCCCTCAGCTCCTCACAGAGCCTGGCCCAAATGAGGCTTTCTGTGGGGGTGCGCTGCCCTGAACCGAAGGATGTCGGACTGGAGCTCAGGTTCTGTGCTGGTGAGCGAGAGGGTTACTGGGAGGCAGCTAGGTGGACCGAGAAGTGTGGTTTTGATGAAGTAGCAAGGACAGAAAGGTCTGGATGTTGCTGGGCTTTGAGACGTGGCGCCTCACAAATGGTGTAGAGGTTGTGAGTCGTGCCCATTACTCTGGGGCATCGAAGAAAGACCCAGAACCATGTGCAGCCTCGAGCTTATTCTTCCTCTCCTGGTTTTGGGTTCAGAGGTTAAACCTTTCAGGGCAGTTTTATCTCCTGTTCTCCGCACAGCCCTCTGGATGTTTCCTTACCAAACCTTGTTCCTTAGTTATGACGCTGCCTTGCTTTGGTGATGTTTGATTCCCAAGTTTCTAACCAGAAAGATGCCAACTTCGCTTAAGGTTCAGATGGAACTGCTCAAACTGTCCCCTCATCCCCTCGAGATGTGTAACTCTTCATAATTTTCTACGCTTCATGTGTCACAGAAGGACTCTAAGCAGCTAAAATTAAATAATTGTAATTCATGGTGGGTTCTAAAGACATTTCACAGCAACTCTAAAGAAAAGTAATGTGGGGGCACCTGGGTGGCTCAGTTGGTTAAGCGTCTGCCTTCAGCCCAGGTCATGAACCTGGAGTCCTGGGATTGAGTCCCACGTCGGGCTCCCTGCTCGTCGGGGCGGGTGGGGGAGGGGTGCTTCTCCCTCTCCCTCTGCCATTCCCCCTGCTTGTGCACTCTCTCGCTCTCTAATAAATGAATGGAATCTTTAAAAAAAAAAAAAGAAGAAAGAAAGAAAAGAAATGTGTAAGGAATGGTTCTTTATCTTCTTACTAATCCTCACGTTCTTTCTAGTCTTCACCATATAATCCAGGGTTATTCCCAAAAGCTCTTCCTCCATGGTTGGAACCAAGCTTTCAAATAGCCTGGAATCCAGGCACTTGGGGTTGGTTTTCTCTGTCAAAGGTAGAGGTGTTCCTTGCCCAAGGAGCAATCAACTTAGGCCATTAAAGCTTCCGTCAGAGAAAGGCCTTATTGCTTTCAGCCCTGCTATCCTCCAGTCTCATTTCATTTCAACTACATAGGAAAACAGAAAATACCTTAAACTCTTCTTTAAAAAAAAAATCAGTTAATTTGAAGTATTTCCAGCTTATGCCAAGAATTTCTACTCCCCGCCCCCACGGTCCAAGTAATCACACAGACTAGTAAAGTTGCTTACAAACAGTGTAAAGCAGTGTTCTTTATATTAATAGCAACATTTTAAATATAGGTCAAAGTGTTAGGAATGATTTGAACTGGATTTATTACGCATTTATAAAACTGACTTTGACAACTCAGAAGCATAGGGAGAAAACATGACCTGGGCCCTCATGGGATTTGGATAATAAGCAGAATCTCCACATGGTTGGAGGGTCAAGTGGGCACAGCGAGAAGTGTGGCCTGACTGCTGTGGCACATCTTCTCCAGAACCAGCAGATGGGGTTTGGCTTCTGTGGCCACCTGAGCTTTCGCGTGATGGGACCCCTGCTCACTCCCCCACGCGATGGCTGTTCTCTGATCACTACGGTCCATCCTCATTCTCACTCTGGCTGTTCATTGCTCTTCCCCTCCTCTGTTTCGTTTGTGTCTTTTAGTACTTTATTTTGCTTTTTATGTTGAGTACATTCTGATCCACAGTGGGTAGTGGGGCCTGGGAGACCCCCATCAGCAAGCCTCTCATTCTGATTTCTCCCCAGTTCCACCCGGTGCAGCAGGAAGTCATGACCCACCTACACTCGTGCTAAAAGCCTGGACACCTGAGGCTTACCAGGGGGTCGTGGCAAAAACCTCTGAACCTCTCCCTCATTGCCTGTTCGAGCTCTGGGGTCTTCGTCACTGCGTAAAGATTTCTTTCAAATTGATCTCCTGCATTCTGCCTTGACTTCCATGTGCCCCATTCTTACACTGCCAGTTCTTTTTCTAAAATACAAACTTTTTTTAAGTTTATGTATTTTTAGTCATCTCTACACCCAATATGGGGCTCAAACTCATGACCCCAAGATTGAGTCGCTTGCTCTTCCAACGGAACCAGCCAGGTGCTCCCTAAAATACAAACTTAGTTTCCTCTTTCTCTCACTTGTTAAAAAATGTCTTTATCTCCTGTCTTAGGAAAAAAAGACCTGAAGTCCTTGGCCTGAAACATAAAGAACCCTACAGAACATGACTCTCACTTCTCCCCCATCTCCTGTCACCCTGCCTCACTTCAGCCATGAAGTGGCTCCAGCACTGGAGTCACGCTGGACCCCTCATTCCCTAAATGTACCAGATTGTCATCAATCAGAGCTTTCTGCTTGGTGTCCTTGACTTACTCGCATACCTGCCGTCGACCCTAAATCAAATATCCCTTCTTCTGCAAAGCCTTTCTTGAACCAGACACTCTCACCCTCATGGCTGTTGTTCTGCCATATTAGTTTGATGTGTGGAGATGGCACTCTGAGTTGGCGAATTCCTGGCCCCAGCATTCTGCCTGGCTCAAGCGTTAGCTGAATGAGTGAGTGATGGGGAGTCCTGCACGTTTTCATACCTGCACAAAGAGCCATTGCTTTCTTGAGCAAGCAAGGGCCAAGATGAGCTTTTTGAATCAAAATCTCTGTTTCTGAGTGAAGAAGCTTTTTGTGAATGAGTCTTTAAATGACAAATGAAGTTGGTTCTATCTCAGATCTCTTGGTTGCTGACACTAGAAATATGTAGGAAAATATAAAATGTGGTTCTCTGTTTTAGGCTTCAGCTCTGGTGGCATGGACTATGGCATGGTTGGTGGGAAGGAGGCTGGAACAGAGTCTCGCTTTAAACAGTGGACCTCCATGATGGAGGGACTGCCCTCTGTAGCCACACAGGAAGCCAATATGCACAAAAATGGTAAGAGCAAGCAAACTTACGAGTTGGAGCTGTACAGCCTTCACGGGTCTTGATGATGTATCCTGTAAAATTATTTTGAAGCACAAGTCTTTAGCTTTTTCTTGATCTCTTGATTTTTTTTCCTCCAAATCCTATGATCACCTGTGAGAGGCAGGTTGGGGTTGTGTATATTTCAAATTATAAGAAACTTAAAATGCTAGCTGTAATTAAGGGGAGCAAAATTTCCCACCTGTAATGGGATTGAGGACAGTAGCAGTGAAGTCGAGTACCCATTAGGATGAAACCCTAATATTTGGGCTGAGAGAACAGAACCTTTTTTTTTTTTTTGAGGTGTAAGAGATCACAACAAATATCATGTTGATTACTCGAACCCTTTAGTCTCCAAAAGTTAGATGACTAATAGTACATGAGATTTGAACTTTCCACAAAGCTTTCTTGTTCATAATGAATTAGTGTCCACAAGACAGCAGCTGAGGGACATCACGGGCTTTGGTTGTGAACCGTGGGCTCTTCATTTCCATCATTCTCTGTAAATGCTTCTCTGTGTCCCTGTAAAACAGATAAAAGGTCTTCGAAACTTCCTTCAGCCTTTGCTTCAATATTTATTTTGCTGGACAGTAATTCACCTGGACTCAACTGTAGCCTTGAGAACCAGGTATAACCGGGTGTTGGGCTGGTCCAGCCGCAGTTCCCTGGCAGACCTGAGCCCCTCGGGTCTGAAACCTTCCAGGATTCCTTTATCAACCACTCTTGAACGTGTCGATCCGAGAGACACTAAACTGGCCACATGGAACTCCTCCTTGCTTCCCCTACACGCTTTCATTTGATTTCATGCCGCGAAATCAAGAACGATTTATTGAAATTCTAACACCTATCTCTAGACTGAACAATTCAGGGCCAGCATTTGTAGCTTTGGACGCTTATCCTGCTTCTTTAGGCTGGTGATTCGTCAGGTCCCCTTGTCCCCAAAGACATGATTGGTGCACAATAATAAACACAGAATGTCATGTGAGAGGATATCTAGAAGTTTAAACATCTACTTGCCTTTTCAGAACTTATAGATACTGTGCTCCCCATTTCCTCAGCCATCGCCACAGTAATCAAGCTCTTCATTTCCTCCGACTTCAGTGTGATGTGCCCTTGAGTCAGATTTCTGTCGGTGGCTCCAGAAATGCAGGCGATATCTTAGCAGAGTGTGGAGGTGGTTTTGATAATGCTCCTACTGGGCTAACGCAGGCAAATGATTTTAATCAATATTTACACAAATATTTTAATACATCATGCTGGAAATCATTTTATCTGTTTATAAACAGCATCCTGAGGGGAGATCAGGTGACACAATGCGGCATGTAAAATTCATTTGAGAAATAAATAGGGTGGTATCTCACAGAGGCCCAAAGTTTTATTGAAGGTGAAGATCATTTTTTGTTAGGTTAAGAGAACTTTTGAGCTTTCAATGTTCTTCCTGCCTCGTAGCATCAGAAATGCATAAAAGAGGCACATACAGAACTGCTGAAATCTCGGGAAGACAGTTACAAAAGGATTAGCTCTGCTTCGTGTGCGGGGCCCCGGGCTGCAGAGCTGCAGGGTTCCCTGCTCACCTCGCGCTGGAGAGACCCGAGGCGGGACTTCCATCTCATGGCTTTGGAATTCAAAGCAGTGGCAGATGCTGTTCTTTCCAGTGGGCTTCCTCTGTGTACACTGCTTCTTCCAGCTACTTGAGGTCTGACGAGCACTGAAGAACCTGGGGTGGTGGCAGGGGGTGGGGGGAGGCGTCCATACAAATGTCATGAGAACATATCCTATGTACCACGGATTGTGTAGTGTTTTTCCCCATTTCTCATTCTTGAGTCATTAGTATGGAAACTGGGGAGAATGATATGATTCATCGTTGATGAAAGTTTTGTTAATTTCTTAAACCATGGAATTTTAAAACTGAAAGGAAGATTCGAGGAGAAAAGTGCTGTGTGCCTCAGTGAGACCCCAGGAGGCTCAGGAAGGTGAAGTGGATTGTTTCTGCTCATCCTGCTTGTGAATTAGATACTGGCTTGCCGGGGCGACCTCTCGTTCCAGCATTTTTTTTTTTTTTCCTTTTTAACTGCATAAACGTCAGAATATGGTTCTCTACTGAGTAAGAGACTTGACAAGTTGTGTTCATAAGAATCCTTTCTGGGTGTGAATGAATTTCCTCTCTCCCCTCAGGCGCTATTGTGGCCCCTGGTAAGACTCGAGGAGGGTCACCATACAACCAGTTTGATATCATCCCGAGTGACACACTGGGTGGCCATACGGGTCCTGCTGGTGATAGCTGGTTACCTGCCAAATCTCCACCAACAAATAAAATCGGAAGTAAATCCAGCAATGCCAGTTGGCCTCCAGGTACTGTCCAGGCCTTTTTTTTTTTTTTCTGGTGTATCGTTTGTTTTTAATTCTTAATCTTGGGTTCTGGGCAGATTGCTTTTGCCAGTTATTAAGGCACTTGCTTTATTTTTTCATTTAGTAATTATTGTCTGATAAAAGCCAGGCATGTGCTGTGCTGTGGGAAAGATAGGACATTCACAGTAGATGGGGTCTCCTCCGCTCCATCGAGTTCAGTCAGGAAGGTGAGGTATGGATGCTGGTCCCCTGCAAGGCAGGTCACTGTGATGAACACTGCAGAGGCACGGATGAACTACAGGAGGTCAGGGGAGTGGAATTGGAGATCAAAGAAGGTTTTGTGGAGCATTGGCACTGTGGCATTCGTCCATGCGTAGGATGCCTTGTAACATGGGATCTTCTGAAATGTCCATTTAATTGACTTGTTTATTCATGAAGCAAGTATTACCAATTAGGTCCCAGGTATGCAATAATGCTGCCATGAGAGTCTTTGTTACTTTATTCCTCTCTTTTTATTTTGATGCAATATTTTCATTGTAAGAATTTTTCCAAATTTAGTTAAGCAAAAATTAAAAACCGGTGTGTCTCTCTCTAAACCTCTTCCTGTACGGGTGTGTTTGTAATAGGAATCCACTTAGTTTCCTCCCACTGAAGCTCGTATAATGTGTATTGTTTGTGTGTAATGCTGTATCTCTCTCCATCACGATTGGGAAAACAAAAGCTTGTAAATCCTATCCCATGGCTTTGAGTAGGGTTTAAATTAGCCGATAAAAAAAAATCGCAGACACGTCCACGTATTCTAGGCTTTCTCGTGATAAGCCGGCTCGTTCCCGCTCTTTGTCCTGGCTGTTCCATGTCACAGTGGTTGCTTGCGTTGTGTTTTCTTTTGTGCATCTGAGCCAATTTTTGGTGGAGTAAATGGGAGAAGTCACTCATCTCCAACCCAGATTTTCTCCCAGTTCTTGTTCTGGATGCCCAGACAGTTCTCCTGAGCACCGGGTTACTTACTCCAGACTTTGCTGCCCTCAGGCCCGAACTTCCCTGGGAGCAGGGAGAGCGGCAGCCTGGACCAGGCACTGACGAGCTCTGGCTCAAAGGCACAGAGAGACCGAAAAAGTTGGCGTGATCGATAACTCAGAGGTGCTGGCACAGTACCTGTTCGGGCTGAGTGTTTTGTGTTTTGTTTGAAGATTTTTATTTATTTGACAGACAGAGATCACAAGTAGGCAGAGAGGCAAGCAAGGCAGGGGGGAGGGGAGCAGGCTCCCTGCCAAGCAGAGAGCCCGATGTGGAGCTCGATCCCAGGACCCCAAGATCATGACCCAAGTCGAAGGTAGAGGCTTAACCTACTGAGCCACCCAGGTGCCCCCGGGCTGAGTTTTTTATCCTTAATTGTATGATAAAAGTCTGAACTAAAATAGATTTAGTATTCTACTTTTCACAGATCTATGTCTTATATCAAAAACTAACTTGATGGGGCACCTGGGTGGCTCAATCAGAGAAACATAGGACTTGATCTCGGGTTTATGAGTCTGAGCCCCACAGTGGGCATAGAGATTACTTAAAAATAAAATTTTTTAAAAATTTTGATTTTTTATCATTTTTTGAACAACCTCCCCCTACCTCTAATATTTGTTCTCCTTCTTTCAGAATTCCAACCAGGAGTGCCATGGAAAGGTATCCAAAACATTGACCCTGAATCTGACCCCTATGTCACCCCAGGAAGTGTGCTGGGGGGTACAGCCACATCTCCCATTGTAGATACTGACCACCAACTTCTGCGGGATAACACCACAGGTAAATGAATGAGACATCCTTTGTGTTTATTCAGTATCCAGCATTTCGTATCTGTCAATCTATGGTTTCATTTGTACCTGCTAATAATCTAATAATTTAATCAGAAAACATAAAAGTATGTAGCTTTTCAGGGGTTTTTTGGATACGTTTTTAGATACATTTTAATCTTTCATCAAAGGCTAAATACAATACTTAAGGTTTCACTGGTTAAACTGACGTCTGTCTACAGTATTTTCATCTCGTTCTTCCCGTGTCACCCAAAGGGTCTAATTCTTCCCTCAACACCTCGCTGCCTTCACCTGGTGCCTGGCCCTACAGTGCCTCTGACAACTCCTTCACCAACGTTCATAGCACTTCAGGTACAAGGATGACCTCTTTGTTTCCCTTTGGCTAGCACTTTTCCGTCATGTTCCCCTTGACAAAGGAAATGGGCACTTCTTTCTTTTTTTTTTTTTTTTTAAGATTTTATGTATTTATTTGACAGAGAGAGATCACAATAGACAGAGAGGCAGGCAGAGAGAGAGAGGGAAG
This sequence comes from Mellivora capensis, assembly GCA_004024625.1. Taxonomy (NCBI): domain Eukaryota; kingdom Metazoa; phylum Chordata; class Mammalia; order Carnivora; family Mustelidae; genus Mellivora; species Mellivora capensis. Next base: position 76,182 of record PISX010004564.1, read on the forward strand.
CAGGCTCCCTGCCGAGCAGAGAGCCCGATGTGGGACTCGATCCCAGGACCCTGAGATCATGACCTGAGCCGAAGGCAGCGGCTTAACCCACTGAGCCACGCAGGCGCCTTGGGCACTTATTTCTCAAGGAGGATGTCAGCAGAAGCTAACTGGCTTAGTAAGTCAGCCAAAATGGAGGCACACCTCTTCTGTTGGCCGTGTTCTCAAGGAGCTTCCTGTGGCACAGAGACAGGATGAGACACACAGCTTTAGGACAGGGCAGATGGTGACATAATTGCAGAGAGCCTTGAATTGAGAGGGCAGAGGTTAAATTTGGTGCCATAAGTGCTTTTCTTAAACCAGAAGGAATCATGGGCCATGGGAAGAGCTGGGGAAATTCAGGTTATTATTCCTTAGGCAGCCGATTATGGCTTGCTTTTCTACAAAAAAAAATCCTTCCACTTACGGACAAAGGCTATAGGCAAATGGCCAAGGGGGAAAAAAAGAGGCCCTTAATTAATTCTACCAACAACATTTGTTGAATTCCTTATGTGTATGTGTGTTACTTTTTTTTTTTTTTTTTTAAAGATTATAAGGGAATAACAACTTAATGGATACAATAAAGCCTTTGAAGTCACTCACTCAATACACTGCCTTATAGATTGGTAGAGAGATTATTTCTAATTGGCACCTTGGTCTTGGAAAAGTTAGACCTCAAGCCATTAAGTCATTAAGGCTTCTGTTCTATCCAAGCAAAAGCAAATGGAACAAATCCTTAGCTACTATCTAAGACACTGTAGGTGAATGGCTTTACAGATTATCTTCTCTTTCTTTTCACCTCTGTCACGTCGACAGGGTCACAATTGCCTGTCATGTATTGACTGCTCCTGGAGACCAGGCTGAGCCTTCAGCATGAATCCTTACCTTACCTTTGTCAAAGACTGGGAGCAGGTCCTGGCCTTCTCCCCATTTTATCAATGAAGAAACTCAGACTCAAAGAGCTGATACCGTTTGCCTCAGGTCTGAGTGAGTGTGTAAGGGCACAACTCAGCAATCCATGTTTATAACCACCACCCTGCATTATACTTTCATGGGACTTCTTTACATGTAAAAACTCATTTTTCAAACCAACTCTTTTATTCCAGTAACTGCCTGTTGTCTTCAGTTGAACTGTTTTTATCTTTTTGTCTACAGTTGGACATTCACCTGAGAGATGACCCAAGAATCACCTCAGACATATCTAAACTGAATGTATACTTTTTTGCACCCCCCCCCCCATTATCTCTTCTAACGAAGTCTTTCCATTCAGTAAATGTCTTGGATGTCTCCCAGGGGGTGTAGTCTGCAGCCCCATCTCCCATCCTTGTCTTCTGCTCCATTCTACTTGCTGTCACCCAACATGAGAGCCAAGTTTAAACACTACATGCTCAATCTAGTAGCATCCCCATGGCCAAGCGGTGTCTTCTCTGTGTATTGAACATGTGTGATGATGCCTGAGGTTACCAATTCTCTTATTTATCTGTTCTGTCTTCCCCGGTAAACTCTTGAGAATACTGTTTGTATTACCCGCAGCATTGATTTAGTGCCTTTAAGCATCTTAAGCCCTTAGCAAGTATTTGTTGATTGCTTTTTGAAGGTTGGGGTGCCTGGCTGGCTCAGTCAGTAGAACATGTAACTCTTGATCTCAGGGTTGTAAGTTCGAGCTCCATGTTGGGTGTAGTGATTACTTTAAAAAAACCTTACAAAACAATTTTTATTTGAATGTTGATAGCTAATAATCTGGATCAAGAAAAGTACAAATTTCTAATTACTTTCCATTCAATCAATGAGTATTTATAGAATAGTTTTACTAGGGTTCACATTCTACTGTATCCGTAAGACTAATGGTTTTAGGAATACTTCCCTTGAATTAATCTTCCCTTTCATGTTCTGTTTGACCAAGAAAGTAGTAGAGAATTAGTTAGAGAATTAGTAGAGTATTAGTAGAGTAGAGTAGAGTAGAGAATTAGTAGAGAATTAGTTATTATTATTAAATCTTCAGTTTATATGTTGTCAATTCAGAGTAATAGTCATTGACATTTTTATATTTAATAAGCTCAAGGGGCAATATTACTTTGCATTGCTACTCTCAAAATGTTTTTTTAACTATTTTTAGAATATTATTTATGAGTATACACAAATTTTATGTATATTGACAAAAGTGAGTGGTTCTAACCTTATTCCTTCCTTAATTTTCTCTTCTTTATAGCAAAGTTCCCTGATTACAAATCAACATGGTCCCCAGATCCCATAGGACACAACCCCACTCATCTCTCCAACAAGATGTGGAAAAACCATATTTCCTCAAGGAACACTACACCGCTGCCCCGCCCACCTCCCGGTCTGACCAACCCCAAACCATCATCTCCTTGGAGCAGCACAGCACCCCGATCAGTCAGGGGGTGGGGGACACAGGACTCACGGCTTGCCTCGGGTGAGAAGGATCCGCCAAAAGGAGCATCACTGTTCAAACACAAGGGGTTCATGTTAACACAAAACAAGAACATGAAGACTTCACAAGACAGGCAGTCTGGTAGAGGAGAGAGTATCTCTTCAGTGGAAGGTAGCAGTCAGTCTAGGGCAGAGGGATCTGAGAACTCTCAAGGGACTAGTGAAGTAAAAATGATGCCCAGCAGAGGGAAAACATTAGGAGGAAAACCTTGTCTTACCAGTGAGGTATGCGAGTGCAATGTTCAAGGTCTAGGAGAAGAGAGCTGGCCATCCAGTGACAGGGTGAAGGGGGTCGGAGGGCGGTCGAAAAGAGAAGCCGGTGGAGAACAGGAGAGAAGTATGTGGGCTGTGTGAAAGTGTTTCTCACACGTGGCTTCCTGGCTTTTTTTATTGCTGTTCCTAATTGTTTTTCTGGTTGCTTCAGCCTCTACCTGGAGTGATGGTGGTTCAGTCCGTCCCAGTTACTGGCTGGTTCTTCACAATCTCACTCCACAGGTAATCATGTTTCCTTGGGATTTTCGAGACAGGACTTGATTGCATTAAGACAGGGAAACTCAGGTGTGGGATGTCAACAGATAAGAAAGCTCATTAATTTCCTGGTCACTACAGAGAGGTCCAGCGCACAGGAGTGGGTCTGCCCACCCAAGGGCTTGAAGCCTTCTTCTAAATGGGGAGTGTAGGCCCAGCAAGGCTTAAGGCTCAATATCCTCCCATTTTTATGCTTCATAAATAATTAACCATCCATCGCGGCAGTAGAAGAAATCTGTCAATTCCATAGTGTGAATGCCACATGGGTGCTTTCAGTTTTCCGTCTGTTACTCTCTTCTTTGTAGATGGCATTACTAATTTGGTCTCTTCAGAACATGCCCTCTGGGTTGTTTTTACAGTGATGGGTTTCATTTGCCCCAAGCCACTCGGTCTGTCACCTTGTTTGCTTGATAACTGGCATATTTGCAGCAGTATTACGTTGAACACTCACACGAGATTAAATGAACCCACTGCAGGTGAGCCCATGACCTTCATCTGGACTTGACAGCACCCCCTTTACAACACCTTACTCAAAGGAGTCAATTATGTGTCCCTCCCTTTGACACATAAAATGAATTGTCTAGCATTTAATTCATAAATGGATTCATGCACACTTTAGTAAGCCAGCATGTTCTAGAGTGTTCCCATGGGATATTAATAGGTCTCTGGCCTAATATGTTTGGAATATATACTTGATTAAACAAAATTAAGCAGGTTTCTTCACTATGAGACTTCTTAGATCCTTTAATATGCTAACATGTATTATGATCCTCTGTGGGGAAATACAGCTTCTCCTAAATTTACTTGCCCAGTGAATCTGTTTGTGCAGAGTGTACCCAGGGCTTGTATTTCAGAGTACATGTGGAGAAGGGTAGTTTTATAAATACAGTTAACATGAGGAAAGGTCTGGATTGGCTCTTCTCCATATCAATTCAGCTAAAAGCCCCAGATGGGGGTTTTTTTAGCTGATAATTGACTGAAGTATGAAGATTTTATATGACTATACTCAAAACTGTATATGCCTCATTAGAACATTTTTAAAGAATTTCTTTGAGAGTGAGCACAAGTGTGGGGAGGTACAGAGGGAGAGGGAGAAGCAGATTCCCCACTGAGAGCCCGACACAGGACTAGATCTCAGGACCCCGAGATCATGACCTGAGCTGAAGGCAGCAGACACTTAACCAACTGAGCCACCCAGGCATCACAGAATACGACAACATTCTAAAAGTTGTCGCTCGGTATGGTGGCTATATGGTTAGGATGAGAGAGACAGTAATGGATACGCTGTTTTGAAAGGAACCTGGGGAAGCTAACGAGCTGTCCACTTCTGTTTTATTCTATGAAAAATAGTGAATACATATGTATATGTGTGTAAAATGAATCAAGGGGTTGGTTGTGTTTGTAGTAAAAAGAATTGTTTAATTTTAAAGCTCAGAACTACCTAATAGACTAATCTCCATCGTAGCTTAGAAGAAGGTTTTTAGGGCAAGTCTTTGGAACTTGGATAAATTTACTTTCCTTACCTAAAATCTGTTTAGAGGGCATCTCTGCTGAAAGGTCACTTGTGGCATACTCTAGGCCATGCACATATAGTTGCTTATCATTTTCTGTAAAGAAATTTGGTGAACCTGCTGGTTTCCATCCTGCAGGGTTTCCGTGGCGAAACCACACAGCGTTTCCACAGCTGCCACCGGTAGCACAAATTTCGAAGGCTGTTCCGATGGTCATCTGTTTCCCTTCCAAATAAAGGAACGGAGTGTTGGACTCTGCAGCCTATCTCAACCTAGTTAAGATCTCGATACAAATAAGTTAATCGGAGTGAAGAAGTAGGTTTGTTCATCCAAGTCCTGGGCAAGAGAAACAATTTCGAATCACTGGACATGAGAGTCTGGCTAACAGGAGGCTGAGGCAGCAGAGTTCACAGAGAAGTAAGCAGAAAGACTCACCCTGGGGTGGCCACCGTGGGAGTCCAAGGACACCACTATAGTCCATGAGCTAGGTCAGCCAGCAGCATCCCACACCGTCAGGTGTGGTTAGCAGTGCTAACCTCTTAGTTCTCTGTGAGGTCATTACCCAGGGAAGTGGAGATTACTACACTGGCGGTGATGCCAAGAACTGGGGATGTCCTCTTAAGTTCTTACTCGGGTGCCGTCTTATTTCTGCTCCCTGAAGCCTGACAGATGAACACACTTGTTTACCTCTTCAGGGAAAGACATTGCAGGTTGAATCGTATGATTTGTTTCGAGCTGTGTTTTACAAACGTTTTTATTTCTAATATGGACCCATTAGATCTTAGCCCAGTGCTTTAAAAATCTTAAAATTTGCCTTTAAGACTTCTATTCAGTGCACTCTTTCCTGCTCTGAGTTCTTCCTTCCTTTCTCCAAGATGCATTTTGTGCTAATACCGTTATTTACAATCCAGAAGTCCTCCTTCTCCTGCGTAAGAAAGGCCACTTGCGTTCCCTTCACACCCCACCTCCAGGTTTTAATCTCGTGAATGTCATTACCCCTCAGATTGATGGGTCAACGTTGAGAACCATCTGCATGCAGCATGGCCCACTGCTGACATTCCATCTGAACCTAACCCAGGGCACCGCCCTGATTCGATACAGCACCAAACAGGAGGCAGCCAAGGCCCAGACCGCACTGCACATGTGAGTACCCATCGTGCCCTCACTGAGACAGACGCGCATGAAGGTACACGCGTGAGTGGCCTGCCACCTGCTTGATGGGACACAGGTACACAAAAACAGCATCATGGCTTAAGCGATTACTTGGTACTGAGGGGACTGCTTTTCTCTCCCTACCTAAGTGCGGACTCTCCTGTGCATCTCATAGGCCACTCACCAGAATTCCAAAACTAAGGAATTTATGAAGTCGTGAAGCAGTGAGTAAATTTTGAGTGCCGTGAAACAAAGCCAGTATTTATGAGACTGTGAAACATTGTAAGAAGCGCTGTGACTTTTTGTAATAGAACCTAGCAACCTACCTTGGCTTCTTTGTTGGTGAAGGTGAAACATGGTGGTCTGGGGGTGGGGGGTAGCCATGGTTTTGTCTAAAGTAGGTGGGACTGGATCACACCGCGGCCGTCCCCCGCTCCCAGCTGCTGTCAGACTGGGGGCCAGCAGATGCCACGGCAGAAGGCTACCAGCAGAGCGAGCGGGCAGCAGTGAAGCTCAGGCAGTGAGTGGGGCCGTGACACAGAGCAGCAGCACCTCCAGATGTCTAAAGCTGAGTCACCCCGTTGCCTGTGGCATGACCTGCCACCTCCCCTGGGGGAAAAGAGGCGCGACGTTGTTCTCCACGTATGAATTCCATATACCCAAAGGTTACTGATAGGTGGTACCCTCTAGTAGTCTTTGGATGTCCTGAGATTAGTGATCCCTTATTGATTGAAAACAGTGCTTCTTGAGCACCTGGTCGGGTTAAAACGCAGGTTTTGGTCCTGGAGGCCTGGGGTGGTGCCCACGATGCGGCATTCTGCAAAGCTTCCTGGGGATGTGGAAGCTGCTAGTCAGAGGGGTACCCAGTGACTCTCGAGGACTCAGCACCCTCAGTCCCTATGGGTGCTTTAGGATTGCCCTCCAATCCATAGCTCTTTCCTCCCCTTTTTTCTAGGTGTGTGTTGGGAAACACTACCATACTGGCTGAGTTTGCCACCGATGACGAAGTTAGCCGCTTTCTGGCACAAGCTCAGCCCCCTACACCTGCAGCAACCCCAAGTGCACCCGCCACAGGTTGGCAGTCGCTGGAGACCGGCCAGACCCAGTCAGATCCCGTCGGACCGGCTCTGAATCTTTTCGGTGGGTCCACAGGGCTCGGGCAGTGGAGCAGCAGTGCTGGCGGCAGCAGCGGGGCCGATCTTGCTGGCGCTTCGTTGTGGGGGCCCCCAAACTATTCTTCTAGCTTGTGGGGAGTCCCAGCTGTGGAAGATCCCCATAGGATGGGCAGCCCTGCTCCCTTACTACCTGGTGACCTTCTGGGAGGAGGGTCGGATTCAATCTGAACTTAGAACTTTCAACTCTGACCTCGTGACCTTTTTTGGAACAGCAGCAGCACTAACTTGACCTTTTCGTTTTTTTTTTCAACTTGCAATAAATACATTTTTAAAAGGAAAAAAGAAAACGGAGAGAGAAAAAAAAGGTGGGTCATTGACAGACTGTCTGAGCACATAGTTGCCTCCCTTATAACTTCAGTTTTTTTGTTTGGAATATGAATCCAAAAAGAGAACATATCACTCTTGAAATACTTGAATCATGAACGCCAACCTAGAAAGACAATGTGAAGCAAGTACACATACCATTTAAATTTAAACACAAAAAAAAAATTAAAAAAATTAGTTTCTAGTTTTTCACTTTTTTCATGTTATATGGAAGTTGTTGCTAAGAAACATATATACTGAAAAAAAAATAGCTTTTTAACTTTGTTTGCACTGGGTGTGTTTCCGTCCTTAGGTCTACCACGTTTGGGAGGGAGGGGAATTCAAAAGAATTGTTGGGGTGGGGGGGGGAAGACTTGACGGAGCCTCACTTTAAAAACAAAAACACAAAAAACCTAAAAAAAAAAAAAAAAAAAAGGAAAAAATTTGTGATTGGCTGGTTGATAAATACCAGTGTGTTCTGGCACATGTAACTGCCCAGGCATGCTCGTTCTGGTATGTGTGTGCACGTGTGTTCATGTGCATCCCCGTGCATCCTTCTCTCTGTCTCTGTGTGTGTGTGTGTGTGTGTGTGCGCACCCGTGTCCTCCCCCTCCTCCCCGACTCGATCTCAGAAAGCTGCGTTGCTGACAGTTTGCAGGCTGGCTGGCCGGCCATCCGCTTTTTATTTTATTTTCTTTTTTTTAAACTAAGAGAACACACAAGCGCGGGGAGCCACTGCTTACTAAGGCAACTCCGTTGGGCCGCATTAAGACGAACAGAGTGTGCTTTTTAATGATTTCATAAGCAGGGAGCTCCTTTCCATTTGCAAATTAGCCTGAGTGAGTTTTCTCTTGCTTTTCTTTTGACCTAGCAGTAGAGCGGAGCACTGCCAAGTCCAAAAAAGTAGGAGAGCAGGAGGCACCTCTTGGAGCAACCGTGTGTTTACTGATTCCTGTTTTTTTTTTAAAGTTCATGGCCGCCGGGCACATGGAATACCCATTAAGTTTTATCCAGGCCTTTTCTTTCATCAGTCTGACTGGGAACAGGCGATTTTTTACTTACACCACGTCTCAAAGGCAGGAAAAGAACGCTCCCCCTCTCGTGTCAGCAGGTAGGAGGAATTCAGCAGACGTGAGGTGGTGAGGTGGTGCCGAATTAAAGGTTTCCATTGGTTCTCTTTTTCGTTTTGTGAAAACGGACACAAATCGGTTGCGAGCAGCCTCCTGAGAGCACCTGCAGCTTCTCCCTCTCTGCTCCTCTCTCGCCGAGCGTTACCTGTGCCAGGCCGTGGCGTGTTACAGCACGAGGCCATCACTGACAGAAACGTTTACTTAACGAATGTCCTTAAACCAGTGTGGACTTCAAGCGTCTCCTTTTGTTCCTCTGTGTTGTGTGTTTCCTGTGTACGTGGTTTTCGCTTAGGCAGGTGTAACTTAGCAAAGACTTTTTAAGTATTGCACCTTTTTTTGGTTTTGACCTCTTTTTTTTTTTTTCCCCTTGTAATGTTGCTTTTTTAATTTCGGTATTTAAAGACTTTTTTTTTTTTTTTAAGCATCAATGTAGTAGTACTCTGGGCCGACTAGGGGGCAACTTTTAATCCACAGTTACCACCAACATGTATGTACTTAGTTGGAATCAACATGTATCAGACTGCTTTTTGTGAAGAGTTCTAGCAGACCCGAAAACCCCTTTATACAAAGCAGATGGCTGGTGGGGTGGGTGGGGTGGGGGGAGGGGAACGTATGCCGGTAACGTGCTAGCACTTGGTGTGGACATCCCAGTCTGCATTATACTGTTTAACATAAAGTGCCGACATTCTGTACCAGCAAATACCTGCCCATTCCAACCCTTGGTGGGAGCAGACCTCTACTGTCCTCCGTAACTTGCTGCTAGTGAGGACAAGGGAGTTTTTCTTTCTTCAGCATCTTCAGTGAAGGATACAACAATGCCTAATGTATTTGACTTTTAGCTTGTGTCTGTGTGTAGGTGGGTGGGTGGGTGTGTATAGGAAAAGGCAAAAACGAATTATTTGCATTGAAGTGGTTTTAGGAGGTAAAGAATGGGAATTCTGTAGTCCTCTGGCTTACCCCGTTGTAAACCTAGCCTCAGAAGAGATTGACATGCATAATTCAAGTGAGCATTGGCTCATCTAAGTCTTTATGCGCCCTTTGTGGGTAGGTGGTCAGACTTGAGTCTCCAGCCTTGGTTCGGTCCCATTGGATGCCTTGTAGAAAGCTAACTGCGCCCTCTTCCTGCTCTCTGGTTGTCATCACCACCACTGTGCCCCTTCCACCCCTGCCCATGTACAAACGTCTCCTTCCAGGCCCCTCCGCCTGCTCTCTGTGTGTGAGGGAAACCCTGTGGTGTGTGGTGATGTCCAGGTGGAGAGCGGCTGTGTTCAGCCATCTACAGGAGGCAAAATCTTAGTGGCCCTGGGCCAGGAGCATGTCCTGAGGCCCCCCCATGAGCCCATGGCGACCCTGTCCACTGCCATGGTTCCATGCCGTGTCCCGCCCCCGCCCCCCTCCTGCCTGCTGGTTCCTAGGCCTGCACTATGGGTTAGTTGGGTTCCTTACGATACTACGGTGAAAGCCGGGTGCTAGAGCCCCTCTTGTTTACAAGACATAATGAGGGATTTGAAATACGTAAAAATAAACACGAGAAGCTCAATTGTTCTTCCATCTTAAGCTTAAAGGGAAAAAATTAAAAACTTAAAAAAAAAAAAAAGACCAAAAAGTGCGTATATATATACATATAAATATATATTTTAGATGAAGACTAACTCTGGGAGCATTTAACAGTGTTTTTTGTTTTTGTTTTTAACATTTATTTTCCTGCTTTAAAATTTGCAAGCATTCTCAGGAATTCTAGGGTAGGAAGCCAGGTTTTTGAAGATGGTTTATTTAACCGTATCTTATCCTAGATAGATGGCTGTTTCTTTCCTGTTAATAAACTTTTACAAGTTCCTGAAACTTCAAAAAGTTTAAACAATTTTTACTTAAAAAAATGTAAAAAGAAAAGTCTCCAAACATTATTGTCATACTGGGGATCACACATTTTAAAACACATAGAAAGAAATATTTTTTAAAAATTATGAATTTAGCAGCAACAGGTCAATTCGTTATCTTAAAAAATATGGGAGAAGGATTAGCTTTCTAAGAGCTTTATCACGGATTTATTTGAAATTGTGTGTCATTTAGTGGGAATGTTTGGTTTGTATAAATGGGAATGCCATCACTTTTTTCCTTTCCATTTAAGAGTGAACTGACATCTCCCCTAAAGATTTTTTTTTTTTAAGGGAACACTTCTCCCTTGTCCCTCAAACCCCAGCAACAGAAGAAAGAAAGATAGAACAACTTAGAAAAACAGAAGTAAACTCTAATCTGTAAAATAGTACGGTTGGATTGCTGAGAATCTGTGTAAAGAGCTAGGAAATATAGGTTAATAATTTTTGGAACAAATTTTAAACATAGGCATTACTAGAGGAAAATATCTATGGACTGTTCTGGTAATGAAGAATGTCTGTCTTACCTCCCCCTTTGTTACGGGAGGAGGAGAAAATAAGCAGAATCTAATGAGGAACAAGAGATTTTACTTTTTTAGCTCCCAGCTACTGTTGCGCTCATTTTAATTGCTGTTTTGAAGATCTGCTGCTTAATTATCCCCATCCCTCAGCTGGAGATGTGGAGTATTTCCTTTCAGTTTTTCCTGATGTTGAATTCTCCTTTTGTATTCCCTCCTGGGGCCAGGGGTCAGAATTCCCAAGCATGACCACAGCTTCTTTTAAACATCTAAGCTTCCCAGTGGGAAAGAAACTCCAGCTCGAAAGGTAACGGGAGTGGGTGGGGCTGCTGCCTGCAATTTCTCTAAAACCACGTTAGTGCCTTCATACATACACCCAGACATCCTAAGCAGGGGGAGCTCGTGTGTATGTGCATGTGGTCCAGTCACTCCGCAGACATTACCTACGCTTGCCCATTAAGGAAATTGGAGTGGTTCTGGACAGGCCCCAAAGGCAGTGGGCTAAATTTAAAATAAACAGAAGTCAAGGAAGTTAAATACGCTTTCATGTCTGGATAATATGGAATGCCAAGATCCTTCCTTGTGTTACTGCCCTTGTTACTGTGCACTGACTTCTCCAGGTGTGTCATTGTGACAACTGCATACAGTGATTTTAAAGTCGGTTTGTATTGGGCCAGTAGAAAGGGGTTCCTGTTTTTCTGCTCTTGTCCTACTTTGTCTCCTCTTTCCCCAACCCTCCACCCCCACCCCATATCTTTTGTCAATTTGCTGGAAGCTTTGCTTTATTGGTTGGCAGTGACCTAAGAACAGGATATAGTGAGGATATAATGGAAGAGAAAAAACTCTTTTCTTTCCATGATATTCTCTGGCAAGAGTCATGTCTGCTGAAAGGTTAGGTAACTTCCATAACACTTAAAAAATTCGGTGGGAGGGCCTCTCTCCACCACATTCTGGCATGTGTACAGAGGTTTGCTGGTCACCTCTCCTTACGTAGATTTATTTTATAAACACTTCGATCATGTAAATTTGAGCTTTCCAATTTTTACTAGTTTCCTTTATTTTTTTTTTTTGTTTTTTTTTTTTTTTTAGTTTCCTTTATTTTTTTAAACACTTGGTTATTAGTGGCTGGAGGTGCCCATCTTTCAGACATCACAAACTTGGTTTCGGTCTACCACATGAGTAGCCAAAAGGAAAAAGCACTCGTGGGGAAGAGATGTCTTCCGTCAGACTGGAGACCTCTACTGGCAATTGAAATCCAGTGCCATGACCTAATTTTAGGTGTTTAAAAAACAAAACAAAAACACACACACACACATACACACACAAAAACACACACACAAAAAAAACCAAAACCAAAACAAAACAAAAAACAAAGTTCAGATCTCCGAGACACTGTGAAGAAATGGATGGCCCATATGGCATCTCTGATCCCTCCATACCTAGCCTTGACCTTTACCATTCACAACATGCACAGAAGTTAACTTAGTGGGGCTACATGTTAAGGTTCCAAACCAAATTCTTTCACCAGTGTCCCCCAGTAAATCAATATTATCCATTGATTGCCATTTGATCAGTTTTACTTAGAGCAGCTTAATTTTCTAATCGTATGGCTCCTGTTCTAAGAACTTTCCCAACTCTTCTGATATGAATGTAGCATGAATTAGCAATTGGTTCTTCCAAGTTCCTGTGAGTTGAATGTGGTATCTGAGATACGCCGAAGGAAAAAAAAAAAAAAAGGAAAAGAAATTCCTACCTAGAATTTGGAAGAGCTTTTATTAATATATCTAGCAGAAACTAGCATTTCACAGGCTATTGACTTGTTGCAAATAGTCACTTGAATTTTTGCCATGGGGGCGGCAGTTTTTGTAAGGTTAACAGCCAGATTCCATATTGACCTCAGATGCTGTGTACTTTTTAATTTTATTTTTTTATATTTTGCCATCTTGACTCTTCTCTTAAACAAAATGAAGATGTCTCTGTGCTGAGCAAAACGCTTGAGCCAAGCCTGTTTTCCTCTGCAGTATAAACAAGATGTTTTCGGCAGACTTGGCTGTAGTAGCCGTCTCTAAGATTAGGGAACAATTGAGTCTTTATGTAGAACAGGTCCCCTTCTACCCCTCCTCAGAGTTCAAATTCAGTATGTAACACGTTGTAGGATTATTGCTTGGATTTGGGTTTTTTTTCTTTTGTTTGAGCTATAAGGTCTTTTACTAGGAGTACATTTTCAGCTGGTTGAAAAAAAAATCAAACTTTTTCTTCTCCAGCGTTTTTGCCAAGTTTTGTCAATCTTCATGCCTGTGCGTTAACTCTGCATCTTACCATTGCTGCAAAAAGAAATCTTATTCTTGAGTTACTTCCCTTCTGCAGTGAATTCTCAATCTGTAGACCTCAGAACCCATTCAGAAAGTAGGATGCCCTCCCCCTCTGCTGCACGCTGCACCACACCCTCTTTGCTTTCTTACCTACAAGTGTAGGGTGTCCACACAGTCTAGAAACAGACAAGTATACATAATGTTGTCAAGAACATCATCAATCTATTTTTTTTTTAAAAAACCCATAGAATGTTCTCTGTGTTTCCAGAGTTAGTGCATACCCTGTAATAAGCTCTGTAGGTTTACGGCCAGTGCCAAAAGTGTGTGTAATTTCCAGAGATGGTCCCTGCTTATTAATGATAGTGTTGTTTTCCTGGCCTTGAATTAGACAAAGGAGGTACTGGCATCACATTCTTTAGATTTAAAATAATTATCAACTTCAAGAACTTGTAAACATAGTAATAACCTAATAAAAATAGAACACTGACCCTCCCTGCCCTGCCTACAACACCTCCCTGCGCTGCCTGTGCCACCAAAGGAAAGAGGCCATGAATATTCACAGGATGGTGGAGGCAACACTGGTCAGGAAACAGAACTATTCCCCACTGGCGAGCCATTCCTGCTGTCCTTAGGTGTGTGGTCACTAGGACTAGATCGGAAGGAATTACCAAGTATTCTAATGTGTGAGTGGTTTCTAATGGTCAGTCTCTTGTAGTATCCTCCTACCACCACCACCTTAAAAAGGAAAAAAAGGCGAAAATGACAGAAGCTGCCAGTGTTTGCCGCACAGAATTTAGATAGTTCTTGTCAGTTAGCCACACGACTTGTTTTTAAGGAGAAGCTCTGCACATCAGGAAAGTTGGTACCACCCTGACCGAGGGGTCTCTGCCGGGCTCCCATCATGGGGTCGGCATTGTGACAAATGCTTGCTCTCTTCATGGGAAAAGAAAGGTCAGATGAAGGCAAGAACTGTTCTGTTTTAAATAACAAAGAATTAGTGTTTCCCCAAAGCACTTTGTGCCTCAGTTGAGTTTTCCCACTATCAGTCCTCACCTCCCAAGCCCCTGACCCATCCAGAGCCAAGGTTAATACGTTGAGACTGTCTTTACAAAAAGAGAAATTCCTCTTCACTGCTAATGCGAACAGCAAAAGAAAAATTGTGAAGGTAGTTTACAATATCGTTATAGCAGAGATGTGAAACAAAGTGCTTTTCTTTCCCTTCTCCCCTGCTTTCTGGGACCTTCCGGGGAATCTGGCACGCCTTCTCCCTGGGCTCCTGACAGGTGTGCAAGGTTCTCTGAGGGCTGGGTGGTAGGAGGTCACTGGGTTGAGCTTGAGCAGCCTTACTGCGGGACTAGCCTTACAGCAGAGCTTTATGGAAAGGAAGAGAGAGAGTCTTATCCTAGATGTGTTCACCAAAAATGAACAAGGGGAGGGGGGAGGGTCTTTATACAAAACAAAGCAAAAACCTTTGGAATCCTCCCAGAAGTTACATACCTTTGAAAGGTAGTATAGTTTCTCACCAAGTGGTGCATTCAGCATGACACTTCTTGCCAGAAATTTCAGGATAAGTTGGAATAAATGTATTTAAAACACCACCCCTACCCCCCCTTTTAATTTTGTCCAAGGAATTAATTACTTAAGTGTAGTATTTCTGAATGTGCCTTTGTGAGTACAGAGACCGTCTGTTTTAGGAAGAAGGTATTCGTGAGGATGAAACAGAAAGGCGGTCGGTGTAGTCTTTAGGAAAGTCAGCGATTCTCCCGGCGGTCCCCAGGGGCAGCTCTGGAGTTTCCATTAGCATCAATATTGCACAGTGTAGAGTTGTGTGGAAGAGATCCTGGGGCTCGGGGAGGGAGAACGAGGTGATGGTGCACAGCGACAGAGACCCAGGGTCGTCCGAGCATGCAGGTCGAATTTATCTGCAGAACCTAGTTTCCTTCGTGTGTATATGTGTGTGTGCAAGCGCGCGCGTGCGGCTGTGCCTATCTGAGTTTTTGTGTTTCTGTAAGCACTGGAGAACTGAAATATGGTGATGTTCGTGACCCATTCATGCATGTCAAGAAGGCGTTTTCTGGCTTCTGCCGTGTGCGGGGCGGGCAGCACCTGTTCCCCCTCTGAGTCTGTCCTGAGAAGGCAGTTACTTTCCTCACATCCTCTGGCTGTTTATGCGAACAGGGTATTACACGCAAGGAAAAAGCTTCTGAAAGAATAAGATGGAGATGTTTGAGAAAAAAAAGTCTGAAGTCATATTTTATTTCTTCAGAACTATTATAGTTAAGCATAGAAATCTGCAGTGTCTCTTCATTTGTTTTTGTGTTTGTTGTAAACGATTGCACCTCTTCTCCCCATGCCCTCTCTTCTAAAGAAACCGCAAGTGAATGCTAAGGGCCATTTCCATAATTCCTCAGAACTCCCCAAAGAGGAAAACCCTCCCGCAAGATTCCTTCAGCTTCATTCAGGAGACAAAGGGAGGAGAGATGCGGCTTTCTGTGCTTCTCTCTCATTCCTCTCTAATGGCCTTGAAATGTATTATTATGCAAATGTGAATTTTGATACTGAATTTAAGAAGAGGTTGTTGGATTTTTTTTCTTTTTTCAAAAAAAAAAAAGGTCCCATATGTGGTCATCATTGCTTCTTTATTTTGTAACGTGAATTGTAACTATGCATTCTGCAAAAGGGGGGGGAGGGCAGAAAGGGGAAGGAAGTAGCTTTGCATCCTTGTTCTACGGTTTCTGTGTCCATGGTATCCCCACGTCCTGGCGGGGAAGGGGAGTGAGAGCGAGAAGCAGTGGAGTCTGTACAGTGAGGTAGAAAGAGGCCTGGAGTCCTCCCCGCCGTCCTGGGGCGGGTGGGGGGCGGCGGGGAGCCTGGGGCTTGCGGTCCCTGCCAGCTGCTGTGGTACCAGATTCTCCGCCCCAGCCGTGCAGTGTTAGCCCAGGGCGACAGGGGGCCCCAAAGGCCCTAGTGTTCTCTGGGAAAAAGTACTCATCCTTTCCTGAATTCAGAACCCTTTCAAGCTCAGGAAACCATGCCTCCCTCGTGCTGACCTTCAAGTTGATCTTTTTGTCGGATTTCCTGAACTCCTCCTCCTGCTCTTCCTCCTCGCTCCTTTGAATTTTTCTTTTTTTCTTCCGTCATCCTTTTCGAGTGAGCTTATTTATAAGGAAACTGCCCTGCTCTGTGGGGAAGAGGACTGTTGCTTGGCAGGCAGAAAGAATTCTCTTCCTCATCCCCTACCCCGCAGCCACACGTAATCTCTCTGCGTCCTGGGGGTTCATTCCGCAGAGAGCTAGTGAGCGGCAAGGTGCAGGACCCAGGACAGCCCACAGCCTCCCCCCTCGTCCTGACAGAATTCCTTTGTTGATTCTGGCCTGTGGTGGATCCTGGCACCCGCCTCTGGTCTAGGCCTTGTTTGCAGCCTACAGTATCCTAAGCCACAGATTGTTCTGCCCATTTTCAGTGTTTCCATGCAAGCAGTTTTTGTCGTCGATGTTCACAGTACTGTAACGAGTAACAGACTTGATCACAGTCTCCTCGTGCCCGTGCAGGGCTGTACAGGCACAATCTTATCAGGGTTCCAATCTGTTAGATTGCCTTTAGACAAAAAAAACAAAACAAGAAAAAAAAAATTCTGACGTTTCAACTGTCTAACACAAAATGATACCTCGAGGTACATTTCTCCTGCAATGTAGATCCCCCCCAACCCTCCCTCTCCTTTTCTGACATCAGTGGGTCATCCTTTCTGAAATATGAATGTGTAAATAGTAAGATAACTTTTACAATTTTCTTTGCTGTGAAAGTAGCCCTAAAATATGATATTTTTCCCTTTTTTTTTTTTTTTTTGTAAGCCATCTGAAGTTTCAGATCTCCTTTCATGCTTAAGAAAAGAAAGCAGAACAGGTCAGGGGGAGCAGACGTGCATTTGCGGGGTGGTGGTCTCTCCATTGCCTCACACGCACAGTGCCAGCCGACCCGAGTCTAAACCCTGTTTCGGAGAGATGCCATCTACTCCAGATCTAGTTCTAGGGCAGTGGCTGAATTTCTCTCTTCCAGAAGATCCATCCCCTCCAGGCACTCCAGGATGTTTTTTAACCTGAGACCTTGAGCTCTCAACCTTTCTTGCTTCACCCACAGGCTCACTTTTTGAGTCATGGAGTAGCATTCTGTAGTTCACAAAGGGCCTTACTCCTGGCATTTCAGTCTGGCGCTGTAGAATTCACAGACTCGTCACTTTGCAGTGCTTGAGAAATGTATTGATTTCTTACTGAGAAGGAAGTTCATCTGATACGTGCAAACCACCTTGCTGAAAGGTATGGGCCCCCTCAGGCATTTCTCTGAATGCCTCCCTTCCTGAGGCTTGAAGCTGACAGGACAGAGAAGGAAATAACATTTTAACAAATGCTGCTTGTAGATCTGTCAGCTACTGCTCTCCGGGATGTGGCCGCTCACAAGGCAGGGTCACAGTGGATCGCTTTGAACAGCTTCTTCGAGAACCCCTCTTTCCTTCCCCAACCCCATCTTAAAGATCAACCCTGTATCTGTCTAGAGGCCCTTTTTAGTTTGAGCCCCTGACCTTGTATAGTGACGACTTCCTTTGAGGGAAAGAAGTTTGAGAATAAATGTACATCTGCTAATTCACCGCCCACCCTCTGCTTTGGGGCGCTGACCACCTTAGAATTTTATTTCTCTTGTTTGTTTGAAGGTCCCTTTTCTGTCCGTCTCCTTCCTCTCGTCCCCCGTAAGTTCTTACTGCCGTCACATCCATCCACGATGCTCCCAAAGGGCTTTGCTGATCTCTGCACTTCTTTCCTGGGACCCTCCCCCACCACCACCCTTTGCACACACCAGTGACCAAAGTGTGTCCAGTGATCTCACAGAAGTCATCAAAAATGGTGCCTGCACCACGAATGTGCTCACAGAGACACGTGCACAAGATTCTGCACCCTTGGCCTTAACCTCTGTATGACTTAAGGTGCAGGAACATTTTTAACAGGTTATTTAAAAAAAAAAAAAAATCCTTCTGGGAGGGAAAAGCAGACGAAACAGCTCAATTGTGCCCACTCCTAACTCTACTATTTGCCTACAACTTAATTCTGTGCCCACCCAACCCATCCCTGTTTTGAGTAACCAAAAAGAGACAACAAAAGCAACCTGAGGAGAGGTTTCTATACTATTTTATCTTTCTCCATTTAGCTGGAGATATAAATGCTGCTTTGGGTTCCATAATCCTAGGGGCTATGTTTACATAGTAAAATATATCCTACCAAATCAGGAAACAGGCATGGGGATCTCTGCAGTGAGAGAGAGCTAATTAGGTCACCGATGGTGAACAAGAGAAGTGAGGGGATCCGGTGGGGGACACTGGGAGAGAAGCCGGAGAAGCGCTCCCCTCCTCCTTTCTCCGCCCTTGACTTCTCTCCTTGCCCCCCTTTGAATAGAAGGCACAGAGAAGGGCATCAGAAAGAGGCTGGAGTTTTAAAAGGCAGCTTTCCAACTTTGCACACAAACAGGTTCACAGGAAGGTACAGCAAAAAATCTCATCTGAAACACTCAGCAGAAACAAAGCCTCCCAACCCGACTCCATACATAGCCGCACACAGTGACGCTCTCTGCAAGTTACCTAGAAGTGTTTGGTTTTCTTATACTTGAAATAGCTTTGACGATGTTACTTTGGCGGCTTTCTTTTCTCTCTTCTGGTGGGCGACGGAGGAAGTGAACGATGGGATTCAAGGAAGTATGAGGGGAGAAAAGGGAGGATATGGCATTGTCTTTTTGTGTGTGTGTTTCCTTAAACATAGAGAGGTAATCAAACTCCCATGTGTTGAAATTGCTCCTCATGTTACTGGTTTTACATGGACACAGAAACTAGGCACTTTAGAGGTGCACTTGCATGGCAGGCTGGGCCCCCCTTTTCTCTGATTTATTTTACTTTTTTTAGTATAGTGGTACTTAAAATCACTGGTTCACTTAAAGAAAAAACAAACAATAAAATGTTAAACTCTACTAATGTACAAATAAGCTGAAAAGTTGCATTTTATGTGTATTTTTCGCCATAGCAGGTACTGTATTTCTCATGCTGGATTTAAAAAAAAAAAAAACAACAAAAACAAAAAGAAAAAAACAAAAAAAAACTCAAAAACCAACAAAAAAAAACCTAAAGGGTGGTGTTTATTGGATTGTGACAGGTTGCGTACTGAGGAACTAAGTCGCCGTCATTTCATTAAAACTAAGAGATGATGTAATGCATATGTAAGAGTTTTCTGAAGGGTTTTTTTGGGCTTTTAAACAGCTTATTTTTGTTTTGTTTAGTTTTTTATTTTATTTTATTTTGGAAAGATATGATTGTATTATGTGCAACTCAGTTGCTTACATTATAACTACAAAATATTTTTGGGTTCCTGGAAAAAAAAAAAAAAGAAAAAAGACTAATAAATGTGTTTGGCTGCTAAGCATCGATTGTGGTTTCCTGTTTTATTCCGCTGATTTAATTGGCTTGTTTGCGGGAGGTTTAGATTTTGTTTCTTCTTCTCTAGCCCTCCCTGCTCCACACATGGAAGCTCCCCGAAAGTCAGCATCTGAACTGGGCCTCCGTCTTTGCCCTGCGAGGTCATGGCTGTTGGGGTGGTCAGCGTGGCGGGTGGGCAGTGGCCCCAGCTCCCCGCTGCCTGTCCCCCGCTGCGGGGTCCACGGTCTCTAAAAGAAACTGATGTTCTCCTTCTGCCTCTTGTTGTTGTCCTGTTGAATCCCTACTTGCCTTTGGAGTGAGAGCCACAGCGGAGAGAAGCGCCCGGTGGAGGCCGTGGCCGAGAACCTGCCCGCCGATGCCCGGCCCCAGCAGCCTCTTACCCATGCTTAGCGGCTCAGACAGAGACCTGGTAGACATGTGGCCCCGAAGCGCCTCTAGAATGGCAAAGGGGAGGAACGGAAGGAAACGAACATTTTCTGATTCCCAGGTACTGTTGTCTGACTTAATTCTCAGGATACTTTGGCAAACAGATGGCAGCGGACCCGTTTCTTGAGGAAACCGGCTCAGAAGAACTTAAATGAGCTGCTGATAGCGCTGATTGACTGTTTACCGTAGACCGGGCGCTGCTCAGAGAGCCCCGTAACATATATTCACTCGCTTACTTGACCCTCATCTCAGTCACTGGTGAAACCATACCAGGAACCTGGACGGGATCCCAAAGTTACCGTGCCACAATGCTCTCTGCGGGAAACCCCTGGGTCTCTGAGAAAATGATCTTAAGTGAGTCTGTTGTAGGAAATGGTAGGCCACACACCTTCCAGTTCTTGTGTTGTAAAACACGTGAGCGCTGGGAAATGGGAGAAGAGGTGAACTAGACGCCGGAGAACATCCCCAGTGCCCGCCTGTTCCAAGCAAGTGCTGTCATCCGCAGACTAGAGATCGCCGCAGAAGCTCTGAAGACATCCATCACCAAGGACTTTGTTTTAAATCTGGGGTATTTTAGGAATGCATCAATGGTGAAGGGGGGGGATGGGGTTGTAGAAGGAGAGGTACTGGTTAAGACTCAACGTCAGACTCAGCCTTCCTCACCCCTGTAAGGCCTGCCATCACCTTAGGCCACTCAAGTGTCCACGTGGAGAATCGCCCTAACAGCCCAGGCTGCTATGTTCGTTTCTCCAGGCCAACCCAGCCACACACTCCCATAGTCACCCCACATCGCTCCCCTCCACAATCACAAATTTCAGCATCCTTGACTTTGCCCTCATGTCCTCCCAACTAGTTCTCTCTCCTCTCTGTGTTTTAAAACTCATCGGCCACTCCAGGATGCGACGTTATTTACTTTCTCCAGCCCATCAGCCCTCTCCTTCCTCTTTCCTAAGCGGGTGAGGTTTTATAGCCCATCATTTCAATAGCATGGTTGCTGAGTCCTCTAAATTCCCTTGCCGCTCCTGTGTTGACACCCACGTGACAAAATCCCCACTTTGGAAACCCTAGTAACTATTTTCTGCCAGTACCCAAGAGCAGCATTGCTCAAAAAAAAAAAAAAAAAAAAGTCACAATGGGGCAAATAAGGACTCCTGTCAGACTAACCAACCAGCAGTGAGACCCTGACGCCACGCAGCGTGCACCCTGATGCATGGAGAAAGAACATGAGATGTGTCAGAAAACCCCCTAAATTCCTGCTTCCAAAGTATAATCAGAGAGAGGTGCTTCCCCCTGCAAGTGCTGCTTCCTCTGGTGTGTGAGGCCTTTCCCCTCCTGGCCCCCTTGGATACGTTTGACTCTCCATCATCCATTCTCTCTTCACGTGTTTGGCTGGGAGCCCTGGCCAGTCGGCCTCTCAGTCAAGTCCGTGCCATTGTAGACACCTTCCTGTGGGCCCCATTCCGGCCTCTGCCCCCCACCCCCAGCTGCTGACCCATGTTCCTTCTGGGTCTCTGCCTCTATCGTTCCCCTAAGGTCACTAACAACCTCCCTAGTCCAGTGGACATGGCCATTTACCTCTTGATACCGCAGCCCCTGGATTTCCTTCTATGCCCTAACATGTTCCTTTACCTCCTCCATCTTTCTCAGCCTCTGTTGCCTTGGCCAAGAAATGTTGGATTTCATCAGTGCTCAACCCCAGTGTTCTCTGTGCCAAAATCCTAGGTGGTGTCCTCCTGATGGGCTGCCTTTCTTAGTCTCCTTTTTCCTCTGACTGAGCTCCAAATTTTAAATTTTTGAATGCCTTGGGCTCAGTCCCAGTCCTGAATTTTTCTCTCTAGTCACGTTGCTCCTCCTAGATGAGATCAGCCAGCCCAGTGTTTTAAAATACAACACGTGTCCCCATCCTGCCCAAATTCTATTTCCAGCCTTGGCCTTTCTAATGTCCTATCTATCTGCGGACACAGTCAACACTGTCGACAGCCAAGTCTCATGGACAAATCCCTCCACCTTCGTGGTCAAATCTTCTTCCCTGGTCTTAACCATCTCAGTAAATGACACCACTGTTCACCTAATGGTTCAAACTCACAGCTGCTTCACACCCGTGATTCAGCCATCAGGAAGCCCTTCAACTGTATGTTAAACATCCCCACGTGGTCCCCATCTTCCCACAAGCAACTTGGGTCCAGCTACCACTGCAGGAGGCCCTCCCCGTTGCCCATTCTCCTCTCACGCCCACCCCAGACTTCTCTGTTGGTTTATGTCACTACCCTCCAGGGCTTTCTCCAAAAAAATTAAAATCATGGTCCACAAAACCCATACTCGGTCTCATTCTCTGCGATTCTCAATCTCAATCTATTAGGACCCTTGTCAGCTTTCCTTTCTCTCAGTCGCACCAGACTTCCCATGCCCACCTCAAGGCATCGTATTTATTTTTCCACTGCCTGGAATGTTCTGGTCCCTGTGTCATTGTGTGATCTGTAGTCAAATGTGAGGTCTTAGCCTGCTTATCCTATCAAAAATAGATGTCACTGGGGCGCCTTCAACTGGTTAAGTTGATCTTGGGGTCGTAAGTTTGAGCCTCTCGTTGGGTGTAGAGATTACCTAAATAAATAGACTTAAAAAAATAAAAAATAGTTGTCACCACCCCCATACCCACCCTAAGTTACTCTGTGCTCTTGTCCTGCTATATTTTCTTCCAAGAACTTAGCACTTTCCAAAATTGTCTTGTTTATTCTTTAACATCTCCCTCACCGGAATGTAAGCACTGCACAAAAGGCAGAATTCTTGTTTTTGGTTTTTTTTTCTTTTTTCTTTTTTAAATTAAGTAGGCTCCATACCCAACTTGTGGCTTGACTCAATGACCCTAAGACCCAGAGATGGAGTTCTCTGCCAGGCAGCCGCCCCAAGGCAGAATTCTTTCCTGTGTTGTTCATCAGCTCCAGGGCCTAAAACACCTATGGTTTTAATTACCATCTATGTGCTAATGACCGCTAAATTTATATTTCCAGCGCTTACCATTGGGCTCCAGACCTGGATGTTTAATCGTCTACTCGACATTTCAAAACAGCTAGATATTCTTTTTTCTTCGCCAAGGTTTTTATTTATTTATCAGAGAGAGAGCGTGTGCACAAGCAGGGGGAGCTGCAGAGGCAGAGGGAGAAGCAGGCTCCCTGCTGAGCAGAGAGCCCGATTCGGGGCTCCATCCCAGGACCCTCGGATCATGACCTGAGCCGAAGACAGACGCTTAACCGACTGAGGCACCCAGGAGTCCCAAAACACCTAGATAACAGCACTGCAAACTCAACACATCCATGACAGAAGTCCGTCCTGCCTGCAGCCCCTCCTCCCACCCCATGGTATGTGGCATTATTATCCATACAGTGATAAAACCTAGAGACCTAGAAGCATCCGTGTCTCCGCCCTGTCCCATACAGCCCAGAACTAATCCGTCACTAAGATGGATTGAGTGTACCTTTTAATCTCTTCCCATTCTTTAATTCCTCTGCACGCACTTCTCTTATCCAAGCTAGATTACCCATACCCCTAGGTCTTACCTAGTCTACAGCATTAGCCCAACTGGCTTCTCGTGCCATTCACCCCAGTTTCCCTGCCCCTAATCCATTCTATACATAGCCAATGGGATATTTTCAAAACACAAATCTGAATAAGTCACCCTCTGTCATTAAAACCTTTCAGTGATTTTCCATGGGTTAGAATAAAACCCCCAAATATCCTTGTTTCCAACAAGGATCTCCTGGTCTAGCTTCCACCTACTTCTCCAAATTTACCTCCTCTTCTCACCTTTGTCCTCTCCACTGCAGCCTCATCAGCTGACCCCTGTATCCCAGTGCCTAATACAATGCCTGGCACACAGTATGCACCATTGTGGAATGAATGATCCTAATGGGTAACAGGACATTACATGAATAATTTAAGAAAGAAGGACAGAGGGGCACCTGGCTGGCTCACTCGGTAGAGCATGCAACTCTTGATCTCAGGGTTGTGAGTTCAAGCCCTATGTTGAGCGTCAAGCCCACTTAGAATAAAAAAAAATTTTTTTTTAATGTAAGACTCCCGGGGCGCCTGGGTGGCTCAGTGGGTTAGGCCTCTGCCCTCGGCTCGGGTCATGGTCTCGGGGTCCTGGGATCGAGCCCCATATTGGGCTCTCTGCTCCGCAGGGAGCCTGCTTCCCCCCCTCTCTCTGCCCGCCTCTCTGCCTACTTGTGATCTCTCTCTCTGTCAAATAAATAAATAAAATCTTAAAAAAAAAAAGGGGGGGGGTGCCTGGGTAGCTCAGTGGGTTAAAGCCTCTGCTTTCAGCTCAGGTCATGATCCCAGGGTCCCCTCTGTTCAGCGGGGAGCCTGCTTCCTCCTCTCTCTCTGCCTGCTTCTCTGCCTACTTGTGATCTCCGTCTGTCAAATAAATAAATAAAATCTTAAAAAAAAAAAAAAAAGAAAAAGGTAAGACTCCCAATCTAGAGATGTTGATTTAGGTAGCCATGACAACCGGCTGGAAGTGGCAGAGAGCCAGATGCGGGGCTCCATCCCAGGACCCTGAGATCATGACCTGAGCTGAAGGGAGAGGCTTAACCCATTGAGTTACCCAGGCATCCCTGGAAGTGACCTTTGAAGATCAAGAACCAAAGCTCTGGAGAACCTGCAGACTCAGAAGGCAAGCCTTGCAGATGTGCAACCCGTTTCCAGTGGGCAGAAAGGTGGGTTAAGTCTTGCAGAAACTCCCACTGCTTCCTTTTCCAGAAGTGAGAAGGGGAAATGTTATCGAAGAAAGAGCCGTCAGAAAGGGAGGGGAATCAGTACAGTTCTGTTTTCAAAGCAAGAGGGAGGGAGGGAGGGCTTGTCAAAATTGCTAAGCACTTCAGTCTACCAGGAGGGGTGATTTAATATAGGAAACAAGAATAATTGTTGGACTCAAAAATGAAAATGACATAAAGATGTACATTAGGAAGAAAAAAAAGGTGGCTCCCTGTTCTTTCCCTGCTTATTTCATTCCCTGCATGTCCCTCCAGCACATAGATTTTATTAGTGATCCTTTATTTTTTTAAATATTTTATTTATTTGACAGAGAGAGACACAGAGAGGGAACACAAGCAGGGAGAGTGGGAGAGGGAGAAGGAAGCTCCCCGCTGAGCAGGAAACCCAATGTGGGGCTCCATCCCAGGACCCCAGGATCATGACCTGAGCCAAAGGCAGATGCCTAACAACTGAGCCACCAGGTGCCCCTAGTGATTCTTTAAAACAACAACAACAACAAAAACCCCTAATATGTAACACATAGTGTTACATATTAGTGGTTCTTTGTGCAAATATAGGCAAACGAATATATTATGGGCAAGGGCCTTTTGATGTGTTTATTACAGGAAGTTCTCAGTGATGAATGAGTGTGGTTTGGAGGAAACCAGAGGGCAGAGGTTATATGAGTGTGCAGGAATAAAATGGGCAGGGGAGCACATTTGTTCAATACAGGCGGAGTCCTGGACGGTGAGTGATCTAGGCAGTCAACTTCTATTCTTGCCTTTGCTCGTCACTGTCCACCTGGAGACCATCAGCCACCTCCGGCAGGGGGGAAGGCCCAGGTGCTGAAAGGTTAAGCAATTGCAAATCACACGGTGCCAGGAATGGTTGGTGAAGACACAGCCAGAAAGAGAGGTTCCTGTGTTAAAGGAGTAACCGGGCAAGTGGAAATGTTTCTATAGTGGGAGAGATCTGTGCTTTTTTTTTTTTTTTTTAAATCACAAGAAGGGAGGAAGAACTAGAGGGATAAAGGATTTGACATCAAGTAATTGAAAGAGCAAGATCCTTTCCTGAATGAGGATCTAGAAGAACTGGAGACAGAAACTCCTATGTTGAGGGGGGAAAAGTGAGAGCAGAGTGAAGCAGAGGCAAGAGAGAGAGCTGGAAGACCAAGGGGACACTTGAGTTTGCAACAGTCACAGTGGAAAGTGAGAATAGGACACTCGTCACTGCACATCAAAGCAGTGACAGCGCTGCCACACTCTACAAAGAGCGGGTAGCTCCCGGAAGTAAATTCTCCGTCTTCCCAGAATTGTCTGCCCTCATGCCCAACACCGAGCCTCTGCAGCTCCAGAAGGAACATAGGAGACTTGAGTGATGAGCCCAGGTAACTGATGGGCTTCTCTGACGGCCAAAGTATTCTGGAATTAGTGCTTCAGTCAATTCTGGCTGCTAATTCTAAGGTCCAGGTGGAGGCACGAAGGATCCGTGGAATGGGGACATGGAAGAAATGTGAGAGGTGGGGAAAGAGGAAGTGTAATGTCAGGATCTAACTTGAATCTTGCCTACTGTGGGTCTTATTTCTATCTCTCTCTGCTAGACTCCTTTGGGCAGCATTCATTCATTCATCCAGTAGACATTTACTGAGCACCCATACTATGCTAGATAGATCCTGTGCTAGGTTCCAGGGACACAGTGACTGAGATGTCATGATCTCTGATCATGATGAGATGACATCTCTGCCCCCACCAAGTATGCCTTCAGTTGGAAAGGCAAAAACACTGAACTCTGGGGACGCCTGGGTGACTCAGTTAAGTGTCTGCCTTTGGCTCAGGTCATGATCCCAGGATCCTGGGATCAAGTCCCACATGGTGCTCCTTGCTCAGCAGGGAGTCTGCTTCTCCCTCTGTCTGCTGCACCCCCTGCTTGTGCTCTCTCTCTCTCTGACAAATAAATAAATAAAATCTTAAAAAAAAACAAAACCCAAAACACTGAGCTCTGGTGAGAGTTATGAGAGGCCTATAAGAAGCCAGGAGGTCGGGGCACCTGGGTGGCTCAGTCATTAAGCGTCTGCCTTCAGCTCAGGTCATGCATGATTCCAGGGTCATGGGATCAGGCCCCGCAGCATCAGGCTCCTTGCTCAGCTCCTTGCTCAGCCTGCTTCTTCCTCTCCCACTCCCCCTGCTTGTGATCTCTCTCTTGCTTTGTCTCTCTCTGTCAAATAAATAAATAAAATATTTAAGAACAACAACAAAAAAAGAAGCCAGGAAGTCATTTGTCATCTAGGAGATACCAGAGGTGTGGTCCGTAGGATTTTGAGTGCATAAATGAAAGCAGAAATGGAAAGGTGACAGAAAAAGAAACTGTTGTCAAAAGTTAAGATCTTGGGGCGCCTGGGTGGCTCAGTGGGTTAAAGCCTCTGCTTTCGGTTCAGGTCATGATCTCAGCGTCCTGGGATCGAGCCCCGCATCGGGCTCTCTGCTCCTCGGAGAGCCTGCTTCTTCCTCTCTCTCCCTGCCTGCCTCTCTTGCCTACTTGTGGTCTCTGTCTGTCAAATAAATAAATAAAATCTTTAAAAAAAAAGAAAGTTAAGATCTTGGGGACACCTGGGTGGCTCAGTTGGTTAAGCGGCTGCCTTCGGCTCAGGTCATGATCCCGGCGTCCTGGGATCAAGTCCCACATCGGGCTCCTTGCTCAGCAGGGAGCCTGCTTCTCCCTCTGCCTCTGCCTGCCACTCTGTCTGCCTGTGCTCGCTCTCTCTCTCTCCCTCTCTCTCTGACAAATAAATTTTAAAAAAATTAAAAAAAAAAGTTAAGATCTTGAAGCCTTGAGATCTAATCCACAACTCTTTTTTTTTTTTTTCCAAAGTAAGCTCTACACCTAAAGTGGGCCTTGAATTCATGACCCTGAGATCAAGGGTCGCATGACTGGGCCAGCCGGGCACCCCTAATCATCAACTTTTAATATTCCTTAAGTATCATGGTTACCGGCAAAGGGGAGGTCACCTCAGCAAACAAGCTGGGACTTCAAAATGGAATTCCCCTGGGAGGGCTCCTTCTACTGAGGAACTCAGAAATAGGTTATTTCAAAGCAGCATAGTGGCTGCTCCTGCAGCATGAAGGAAGGTGTGCATTTGGAGCTGCTAAGAACCAAGTTTCTGGAGCCTATCTGCCTGCATTTAATGCCTAGCCTCCCCCCTCCACATAAACACTCTCTAGAGGCTCCACCTGCCCACGCCTTTGTTTTGCCACCTGCAAAATGGGGATCATAACAATGGCTGGCATTTACTGAACACTTACTCTGTGCATTGAGGCAAGAACTTTATTTGGGTCTCAGAACCCTGAGATCATGACCTCAGCTGAAACCAAGAGTCCCATGCCCTTAACTGACTGATCCATCCAGGTGTTCCTAAGATTTTATTTTCAAGTAAACTCTATACCCAATGTAGGACTCGAATTTAACACCTTGAGATCGAGTTGCATACTCCAACTGAGCCAGCTAGATTAAATGAGATTGAGTGTAAAAACATACTGCCTGTAGGTAAGAAAAACTTACTAAGACCTCCACAAATGTTAGAGGTTTGTTTGTTTTTAAGATTTTGTTATTTATTTATGACAGAGAGAGTGAGTGAGAGAGGGAACACAAGCAAGGAGGATCTAGAGAGGGAGAAGCAGGGTCCAGGGCTTCATTCCAGGACGCTGGGATCATGACCTGAGTTGAAGGCAGACCCTTAATGACTGAGCCACCCAGGCGCCCCAGTGTTCGAGGTGCCTATTAATATTGGCCAACCAGAGTAAAGAGTGGGATCATTAGGGAACATTTTCTGGACTGAGACTTAAGTAGGAGGTTGTGAAGAAAAGAGAGAGGTGTTCCAGACTGAGAGGAAATGCCTTTACCAGGGGTTGACAGGGCATGGTGTGTGCTGGAAACCATACAGTATGGTGACTAAGAGTGCAGAATCTGAAGTGGGGTGGCTCCACTTACTAGCTGGGTGGCCCTCAGCAAGTCACTCAGCTTCTGGAATCTCAGTTCCAGCGCTGGCCGAAATGCATTCTTACTGCAATTTCGTGCAACGGGCTCACTTGGACCTCAACAAATGCTGATTTCGCTTGGACATCATTTCTCCTCGGAACTGCGCTGGTGCCAGACAGGCAGTGGCAGTGAAGCTGGGCTGGGCGGCGACTATAATGAATAACAGCAAAACGCATCTGCGTGGCTCAGCCAGTTGAGCATGGGCTCTGGATTTCCGGTCAGGTCCTGATCTCAGGGTCATCATACCGCTGACCACGGACACTGAGCGCTCCTTACGTGCTTGTGTGCTGTTCTGATTTCTTTACACATCTCTGCCTACTTGTGATCTCTGTCAGATAAATAAATTTTAAAAATCTTAAAAAAAATAATAGCAAAACACATAGAGGGTTTTCTTTCTTTCTTTCTTTTTAAAGATTTTATTTATTTGACAGAGATCACAAATAGGCAAGCAGGGAGAGAGAGGAGGAAGCAGGCTCCCCGCAGAGCAGAGAGCCCGACGCGGGGCTCGATCCCAGGATACTGGGATCATGACCTGAGCCGAAAGCAGAGGCTTTAACCCACTGAGCCACCCAGGTGCCCCCATAGAGGGTTTTCTAAGTGTCTCAGACATCGGTCTGATACCCTGACACCTCACGGTACTATTAAAGGCAGGTATTAGTGAACATTTTTTCAAATGGGGACACTGAGGCACAGAGTGGCTAAGTAACCAATGAAACGCTAATCACGTTCCTTGTCCACGAAGAGAAACCCGCCAAACCTCACCCGCGCGCAGCCCAAGCCGGACAACTTTGCCCGCCGGCGTCTTCCGGAACCCCGGGGCGGGACCAAGTGGAGGAGGTCCCGCCCCGAATGGAGGAAGTCCCGCCCCCCGGACTTCCGCTCCAGCCCTCGCTGGCCCTCCCTCACCTAGTAGGGTCTCCTGTTCGGGATGGCGGAGAGCGGTGACTGCGGCGGGCAGCAGGCGCCCTGCGGGTACGACAGCTACCGCTCGCCGCTTGCCTCCCGCTACGCCAGCCCGGAGATGTGCTTCGTATTTAGCGACAGGTACAAATTCCGGACCTGGCGGCAGCTCTGGCTGTGGCTGGCGGAGGCCGAACAGGTAACGGGCCACGGGGATAGGGGCCGGGCTGGGAGAGGCGGGCCCGCTCCGGCACGTGCGTGGCTCGGCGCCGGGCTTGGACTTGGGCTTGGGCCTGGCCCTGGCCCCTGCCCCTGGGGGCAGCTGCCCCGCTATTTTCGGCCGAGTATCCCTTTCCTGAGGCGCTATGGCCCGAGGAAGGTCAGGGCAGGAGGCCCGGGAGCGACACCTGTTGCCTCCCTTGTTTGGACTCACGGAGGGTTAGAGACGCGGAGGAGGCGGCGAGAAGTGCACGCTGTGGTTTTAAGGATTTATCTTGGCCATTCCTGCAGGAATACTCCGCTGACCACGGACACTGAGCGCTCCTTACGTGCTTGTGTGCTGTTCTAATTTCTTTACACAGCTTTTGCCGTTTAACTCGTAAAGACTTCGCAAACTAGGTGGTGCTTTTTCCACATTATATGTGAAATCCCACATGATGTGGGCGAAATCAAGCCTCAGTGATAGCCAAGCGCGTTATTGGCTCCTAACCATTAATAGCGGAACCGGGATGTTAACTTGGGTTCAGTGCAGAGCCTGAGCACTCAGCCACTTTGTCTTCCACGGTGCCTCGATGGAGTTAGGGCCAGGAGTGTCACTACAAAATTCGTATTTCCTAGGCCGCTATTTCCCGTCCTCTCGGCTGCGTTTTGCCTATCTAAGGAGGGAGAATCCGGGTAAGGGATTATTTAGATGGGATTTCTGGTGTCTTTTTTTAAGAGCTGCATATAAAGCTGTTCAGCTCAGCGCTTTCAGAAATAGCTCCAGAGGGGCCTTCCCAGAGGATTTGAAGGAAGCTGAAGGTGATCCAGAGAGCTATAAAGTTTCGGAGGAAAATGCCACAACAGGCAAGATGGCAGTGTCCTCTCAAAGGGCATCAGTAAACTTGGAACCAGTCTGAGCACGTGCCTGGGACCGAGGTATAGCCGAACTCCCCAAGCAGAAAACTCACTAGATTTTCCACTTCCCCTTCATTGTGCTCAAGAAAATTAAGTGACATAATAATAGAAGACACATTTATCATGTCTACTGTGTGCCAGGCACTGTCTTAAGACCTTGCGTATTAATGGCTCATTAACCCTCAGGACAGTGCTGTATGGTAAGTACTATTTTACAGATGTTTGACAGATGACAGAATGGAGACACAGAAAGACTTCATCAACTATTGGCTCAGGTGACAGTAATGGGTAGAAAAGGACATTAATAGGGTGTTGTGATTTATCATGCACTGGCATGTACTCTTCTCTTTCACATGATACTCCATTATATATATGAGGGTAGTGGCATTCAAAAACGCCAGGATCACCATAACTGGGAAATGGCTTCTAGGTGGAATTGAAATGTAGAGTCCTCTGAATATGCATTCAGATTTCAGATTCAGATTGTGCATTTCCCCTGCCGAGTCAGCGCATTGCCTGAAATGCATACACTTTTGGTATAATCTGAGTTTGGAATATGGTAGGGTGTCGAAATTAGCATAAGCTGCATAGTAATTTTAGTAGCTAAGAAGAAAATTGAAAAAGAGATTGTGAGGAATGCAGAAAAGCAGGGGTGGGGGATGAATTACAACAAGATGCATTGCTTCGGGGCAGGAAGCAGTTCATTCACACTGCCCCCTGCTGCTTTGCTTTGGGAGGAGCCCTGAGATATCCTCTGTTGTCATAAAGCTTGGCCCCTATGGCTACCTGAGCTATCGAAATTTGGCTACGGTGACTGAGGAGCTGAATTTTTACTTTTTAATTTCAATCAGTTTAAATGTAAATAGCCATATCTGGCAAGTAGCTACCATCTTAAACAAGATAGGCCTTCGATGCACGAACCTCCCCAGGGTCAAGGCTTGGGAGTTTCAAGACAGGTGTGAGTGAATTTCACCAGTCTGTGTATTCAGCACTTGAATACAGGATTCTGAGCTGCCTGTGGGCTGCAAGCTGTTTTTTTGCCAGCCCGGTTTTTCCAGTGATGAGTGAATGTAAGATGTTTATGTGTTTATTTTCTCAATAACTTCCTGTAGTGGTTTTCAGTTTTACTGAGTTTGCTGTATGTAATTTGTTGGCAAAACCACTTGCAACATTCTTAATTCTCATTTCTCTAAGTAAATCCATCTGGGTCAAATGTAAAGTTTTGGCCTGGATCTCTCACTTTGGGCACATACAGGCCAAGCACTAAGGGGTAAGCAATAAAGACAACAAACTCTCTTATGGAGTATACATTCCAGGGGGAGGGACAGGCTAATGCGTTTGTAAAAGTGTCACGTGGTATTAAGTGCTGTAGATAAATTTAGGTTAAAGGGATAGTTGAATGACATATAAGAAGGGTGTTTCATTTTGGACTTGGGAAAGACCTCTTTTTTTTTTTTTTTTTTAAAGATTTTATTTATTTATTTGACAGATAGAGATTACAAGTAGGCAAAGAGGCAGGCAGAGAAAGAGAGGAGGAACAGGCTCCCTGCTGAGCAGAGAGCCCGATGTGGGGCTCGATCCCAGGATGCTGGGACCAAGACCTGAGCCAAAGGCAGAGGCTTCAACCCACTGAGCCACCCAGGTGCCCCGGGAAACACCTCTTTGAGGAGATGACATTTGAGCCCAAAGACCAAAACATGTGAGCCAGGCGGAGATATAAAGGCAGAGAGAGGGACGCCTGGGTGGCTCAGTTGGTTAAGCGGCTGCCTTGGGCTCAGGTCATGATCCCCGCGACCTGGGATCCAGTCCCACATCGGGCTCCTTGCTCGGCAGGGAGCCTGCTTCTCCCTCTGCCTCTGCCTGCCACTCTGTCTGCCTGTGCTCGCTCTCTCGCTTGCTCTCTCTCTCTCTCTGACAAATAAATAAATAAAATCTTTAAAAAAAATTAAAAAATAAGGGCAGAGAGAACAAAGATCAGAATATATTATTGCATATTTTGGCATTTACTTAGAATGTAATTTACATTATTTAAGAAAATCATGCCCTCGGGTGCCTGGGTGACTCAGTTAAGTGTCTGCCTTCTGCTCAGGTCAGGATCCCAGGGTCCTGGCTGGTTGGGGAGTCTGCTTCTCCCTCTGCTCCCTACCCCCACTTGCTGGAGGGTGCAAGCTCTCTATTTCTCTCTCTCAAAAATAAAAAAAATTTTTTTTTAAGATTTTATTTATTTCTTTGACAGAGATCATGAGTAGGCAGAGAGGCAGGCAGAGAGAGGGAGGGGGAAGCAGGCCCCTTGCTGAGCAGAGAGCCCCTTGCGGGAATCGAACCCAGGACCCTGGTGCCTGGGATCATGACTCGAGCCGAAGGCAGAGGCCTTAACCCACTGAGCCACCCAGGCGCCCCTAAAAATTTTTTTTAAAAAGAAAAAAAAATCATGCCCTCCAGGGAGTCTGGGTGGCTCAGTTGGTAAAGCATCCAACTCTTGGTTTTGGCTTGGTGGTGATCTCGGGGTAGTGGGATCAAGCCCTGCGTGGTGCTTCCTAGTCCAGGCAGTCTGCTTGGGATTCTTTTTTTTTTTTAAGATTTTATTTATTTATTTGACAGATCACAAGTAGGCATAGAGGCAGAGAGAGAGAGAGATGGGGAAGCAGGCTCCCCGCTGAGCAGAGAGCCTGATGCAGGGCTCAGTCCCAGGACCCTGGGATCATGACCTGAGCTGAAGACAGGCTTTAACCCACTGGGCCAC
This sequence comes from Mellivora capensis, assembly GCA_004024625.1. Taxonomy (NCBI): domain Eukaryota; kingdom Metazoa; phylum Chordata; class Mammalia; order Carnivora; family Mustelidae; genus Mellivora; species Mellivora capensis. The sequence goes on from PISX010004564.1 coordinate 109,592, forward strand.
CCAGGTGCCCCTACGCTTGGGATTCTTTCTTCCTCTGACCCTCCCCGTGTGCATGCATGTTCCCCCCCAGTAAATAAATACAACCTTTTTTTTTTTTTTTAAGATTTTATGTATTTGAAAGAGGGAGAGTGAGCGAGAGAGAGAGAGAGAGCGCGCGTGTATGAGCATGAGCAGTGGGAGGGAGAGAAGGAGACTCCCCTGCTAAATGTGGTTCTTGATCCTAGGACTCTGGTATCCTGACCTAAGCTGAAGGCAGTATTTTAACTGACTAAGCCACCCATAAATAAATAAATCTTATTTATTTATACATAATAAATAAATAAAAAAAATCTTAAAAAAAGAAAACATGCCCTCCTCCCCATGTACTTTTCGTTGCCCCAAATTTTATTTTTTTCTAAAGATTTTATTTTTTTCTAAAGATTTATTGATTTATTTTAAAATCTTTTTTTTTCTTTTAATTTTATTTATTTATTTGTCAGAGAGAGAGAGAGAGAGAGCGAGCACAGGCAGAGTGGCAGGCAGAGGCAGAGGGAGAAGCAGGCTCCCTGCCGAGCAAGGAGCCCGATGTGGGACTCGATCCCAGGTCGCTGGGATCATGACCTGAGCCGAAGGCAGCCGCTCAACCAACTGAGCCACCCAGGCATCCCTTAATTGATTTATTTTAGAGAGAGTATGTGCGAGGGAGGGAGGGGTAGGGGCCAAAGGGAGAGGGAGACAAGCAGACACCCCTGTTGAGCAGGGAGTCTGTGGCAGGGCTCCCTCCCAAGACCCTGAGGTCATGACCTGAGCTGAAATCAAGAGCCGGCATGGCTCAACTGACTGAGCCACCCAGATCCCAACCCCAAATTTGAATTTAAGAATTGGGAGGTGGGGGACGCCTGGGTGGGCTCAGTTGGTTAAGCGGCTGCTTTCGGCTCAGGTCATGATCCCAGCGTCCTGGGATCGAGTCCCACGTCGGGCTCCTTGCTCAGCAGGGAGCCTGCTTCTCCCTCTGACTCTGCCTGCCACTCTGTCTGCCTGTACTTGCTCTCGCGCGCTCTCTCTCTCTGATAAATAAATAAAAAAAATCTTTAAAAAAAAAAAAAAAAGAATTGGGAGGTGGGACGTAAATGCTAAGATGAACCTTTTTTTTTTTTCTCGGCGTCACTTCAAGTCATTGTGACATTTGAGGTGATTTATTTTGTTTTGCCTGTTCTGCAGACATTGGGTTTGCCTATCACAGATGAACAGATCCAGGAGATGAGGTCAAACCTGGACAACATCGACTTCAAGATGGCAGCTGGAGAAGAGAAGCAGTTGCGACATGATGTGATGGCTCACGTGCACACATTTGGCCACTGCTGCCCCAAAGCTGCCGCCGTAATTCATCTTGGCGCCACCTCCTGCTACGTTGGAGACAATACGGTAAGAGCCTCTGTTTTATTTCCACTTAGGATTCAGTCTTCCTAATGGATTTAGGAATTTTAGGTGATTTTTGTCTAATTTCAGGAAGTGATTCCATAGATCATTAGCTTTAGGGGGTATCATAAACTTGGGAATTTTCTGCTTTTGTTATCCTTCCAGTCTAAACTATAAGCCCCTAATGACTTCCATAATGGAAGACTGGCAGATACAGTAGTTTATGCACTGATTGGCTGGACCCAAGTCAAGGTCTTAGTGTTTTAGTGGCAAGGCAATTGTCCAGATGGGGTTTCTTTCCAAAGTCCTTTATAACTCTTGGTGGTAACTTCGGGGGGGTGGGGGGAAAGTTTGCACTAGGATTCTTTCACAAAACACTTAATTGGCAGAGGAGCTTATCATCAAACATGAAAAAGTAATACATTTTCTTAAGAGTTTACTAGGTGCTTGGCAGTATTCTGACCACTTCATATGTATTATTTCATTTATTCTTCACAACCATAAGAGAGATGCTTTTATCTCCATTTTTCGATGGCTTCTTGAGGTATAGTTTACATACCATAAATTTCCCCATCACAAATGTACAGTTCAGTGAGTTTTAGTAAATTGTTACAGTTTAGCCTTCGCTCAGTCTGGTTTTGTGGCACATCCATCACTCTAAGGAGTTCTTATGCCTCTTGGCAGTCAGTCCCCACTCCTTATCTCCAGCCCAAAGAACTGTTGACCTGCTTTCTTTCTCTGGAGTTTTGCCTTTTCTGGTAATGTCCTATAAATGGAATCAGAATGTGTAGTCTTTTGGATCTGGCTTTATGATTCCTGTCTCTACGGATGAGGACACTTAGGTTGAAGAACTTGCCTAGGGTCACACCGCTAGAAAGGATACAAGCCCAGGGAGAATGGCTCCAAAGCTGTGCTCTGGATCACACTGTGCCGGTGGGACCAGAAGTTCCATTCCAGATACGCTTCCAAGTCAGAAAGAAGCCACTGATTTTTAAGTTGCCCCAAATACTTGTAGTCTCAAATGGTACATAATTAAAGCCATCTGTGTGTAATTGGTGACTCAAGTAATGGAAGAACAACAATCCCTTCCCTTGGAATATACTTTATTTTTTTATTTTTTACATGTACCCAGTGTGTAGTTGGGCTCAGCAATTACTGTCTCATGTGAGTTGGCCTGAAATGCATCTCCTGTTTCCCTCAAGGACAGCTTCAAATTTCCTAAACCTTGATATTCTGGTTCGTGTCTTTTTGTTGTTGTTGTTGTTAGCAATGGTAGATGTGGACAAAGGAGGGGAAATTAATGGAATGTTCCCCCTGGAAGCTTTTCCGAGACTCAGGCATTTCTCTTTGGGAGCTTGGTGACCTGGACATCTTCACAGTATTCAGGATGGAAGTTTGCCCCGTGACTGTTTTCCAGTCATTTTAGATACCGTGTACATTGGCTTTTGGGGGTATAATGGTTTTGTTCCTTGGAGATCGCAGAAGTACTGCTCTCCAGGTTGATGTGCTTTTAAAACAGTAACCTGAAAAGAACAACTTGTGTTAGGATCTTCTGGCTTGCACCGAGGGTAGCTAATAGTGAGCTAGGTGGCTAGCTAAGAAGCCCAGCTTTTTAGCCCAGGGCTAAAAAGGGTTATGTAATATTGTTTGGGCCAAGCTGTTTAATGTGAGACCACTGCATTTTCCTTTGCAGGACCTGATTATTCTTAGAAACGCATTTGACCTGCTTTTGCCAAAGGTAAGGAGTTGGCAGCAGTCTCCTGTCAGCCCTGGTTTCCCCAAGATAGGACATGGCACCACTTTGAAATAAATCAACACAATCTGAATGTAAATAGGTTGCCTTTTACTCAGGCGAACGATCCTGTATCTGATCTGTAGAACTAATTGTCTCTTTGGGTTAAAATGCTCTAAGCAAATGCTTTTTAAAACATAGCCTTTAAAATAAATAAATAAATAAATAAATAAATAAATAAAATAAAGCATAGCCTTTTAGGAGCACCTGGGTGGCTCAGTGGGTTAAGTGTCTACCATGACTCAGGTCATGATCCCAGAGTCCTGGGATCAAACCCCCTGTGAGCTCCTTGCTCAGCTCGAGCCTGCTTCTCCTTCTCCCTCTGTTGCTCCCCCTGATTATGTTCCCTCTCTCACTGTGTCTCTCTCTGTCAGATAAATAAAATCTATTAACAAAAATCAAAATAGGGGCGCCTGGGTGGCTCAGTGGGTTGAGCCTCTGCCTTCAGCTCGGGTCATGATCCCAGTCCTGGGATCGAGCCCCGCATCGGGCTCTCTGCTCAGCGGGCAGCCTGCTTCCCCTCTCTCTCTCATTCTGCCTGCTTCTCTGCCTATTAATGTGATCTCTGTCTGTTAAATAAATAAAATATTTAAAAAAAATAAAATGAAAATAAAATATAGCCTTTTAAATGAAGGAAGTTAACCACCTGCTTGTTGTTGGAATATGTGGGTCAGATTTGTGACTTTATCCTGGTTTTTCTGCATGAGCACATAAGTGGTCTTTAAATTGTGCAGAAAAAGTTCACGACTCTAGGTATCAACTCAGTTTTCAAATATTGGTTGCTTTGAACTCATGAAGGCACTTTGGGATACAAAGATGAAAAGATACGCCTCTACCTTCCACAGGCTGGAGATCTAATATTATATTGTCTAAAAGTTTAGCTCCTGATTTTGTAACGAGTTCACGGTGAACTCATTCTTCTCTATATGGTCTTTCTTACAGCTTGCTAGAGTGATCTCGCGGCTTGCTGACTTTGCTAAGGAACAAGCTGATCTTCCCACCTTAGGTTTCACACATTTCCAGTAAGTGATATGATTACTTCTTGGGACTTGGGCTACTTTGTGTGCATTTGGCTTTTATTTCATTCTTCAGTTTCCCTTCTCCATGGAAGCCTGGAGGTGAAGAATCTCAAAACATAGTTCAGCAGATAACTTGGGATGCTTATGAGGAATGAACCTTGTCCCTACCGTAAAAGCTAGATTCTTTTTTTTTTTTTTTTTTAATTTTTTTTTTTTTTTTTTAATTTATTTGTCAGAGAGAGAGGGAGAGAGAGCGAGCACAGGCAGACAGAGTAGCAGGCAGAGGCAGAGGGAGAAGCAGGCTTCCTGCCGAGCAAGGAGCCCAATGCGGGACTCGATCCCAGGACGCTGGGGTCATGACCCAGGCCGAAGGCAGCCGCTTAACCAACTGAGCCACCCAGGCGTCCCACGTCCCAAGATTCTTAAGAGTTCATTGGGGGAACACTGGGAAACCTGGATCAAGAGCCGTAGAAAATATTCATGCTCCTTGATTTAGTAATTCCATTTTTAAGATTCTAGCCCAAGGAAGTAATCTAATTTATGCAAAAAGCCTTATGTACAAAGATCTTTGTTAAACTGTTGGTTTTGGTAGTAAGCATTGGAAATAATCTAAATGCCCAGAATAATAATTAAATAAGGTATAGTATGTAGTATATTCATAGGCTAGAATAATACACAGCCATTAAAATGATGCTTGTAAGTCTAATACCATGGAAATATGCTTAGGTTAATGTTGTAGAATAAAGACAGCGTATAAATTGTATGAAGATTGGAAGAAAACACACCAAGATGTAAATCCTGATTTTTCTTGTTTGTGGCATAATAGGATAATTACATTTTTCCCCTATATTTTGTTTTTTTAAAGTGTGCACATATTTTTATGATTATCAACTAAAATCCTTTTCAAAAGCAGACATTGTCATTTTTGGAATGCTAGTAGCGAACTTCTAATGATGACATTCCAGTAGTGGCGTGTTAGCATTTGTCTTACATTTTGTGGGGTATCGAGTGGCAACAAGGATATTATCTCTTATAATTTAGGAGAGGCTGTTGAGTTTAATCTTCTCGAAGTTCAGGTCTGCATTCTCGGTAGCAGAAAGCTGAGGGAATTGTCATGAGGAGTCCGTGTGCAGTATGTGGGGTGGCCATGACGAACTTGGCCTTCTGTCGGCTCCTGAGCTTTACCTGACTTGCAGCTCCTCTTCCGCTCCTGTGAGTAGTGGAGAGTGTCCGAGAACATGTGCATCCCGGTGTTCCTGTGCGCAGAGCGTGATGAGGGCACCTGCTGCCCCAGTAAGCAGCATTAGGTGCTCAGAAAAGTGCTGATGCATGGGTATCACCTCAGCATAGATCAGTTCCTGCACTTAAAACGCAGCACCTCTGGGGCACCTGGCCGGCTCAGTCAGTCAAGCACATGACTCTCCATCTCAGGGTTATGAGTTCAAGCCCCATGTTGCGCAGGAAGTCTACTTTAAAAGGGGGGGGGAGGGGCGCCTGAGTGGCCCAGTGGGTTAAAGCCTCTGCCTTCAGCTCAGGTCATGATCTCAGGGTCTTGGGATCGAGCCCTGCATTGGGCTCTCTGCTCAGCGGGGAGCCTACTTCCCCCTCTATCTCTCTGCCTGCCTCTCTGCCAAATTGTGATCTCTGTCTGTCAAATAAATACATAAAAAATCTTTTAAAAAGGGGGAGGGGTGCCTGGGTGGCTCAGTCAGTTAAGTGGCTGACTTGGTTTTGGCTTAGGTCATGATGTCAGGGTCCTGGGAGCCAACTCTGCATTGGGCTCCCTGCTCTCTCTTCTCTTCCCCTCAAATAAATAAATTTTTAAAAAGGGGGGAAAGGGAAGCAGCTTTATTTTTTTTAAAGATTTTATTTATTTATTTATTTATTTATTAGTGGCTATACCAGATTTTATTTGTCCATTCTTCCATTGATAGACATTTGAGTTGTTTCTACTTTGTGGCTGTTGTCTGCAATGTTGCCATGAACAGATCCAAGCAAAGCCATCCATTTATATCTTTCCTTGTAGCAGTAATCTGCTAGTGAGAGCTAGAAAACACTGTGAGATTAATGGGGGACTTACTGTGGCTCATGGTATGCCTTCATGGTGCCAGCTGTCATGTCATTAGCCTGATGGAAGAGAAAATCCATCTGGGATGAGCTATACCATCTATTAGAACTCCAGCCTTAGATTGATTTAGACTTAGGATGGGGAGCAAAGCCCTCAGCTGTTACATTAGAGTCCGTTGGTTATATGTGTTTCGGGGCTGTTCTCCACAGCCTGGCTAGCCCCTCATCAGACCTTGTCTCACAGAGGCCTTCCTTTGTTGGCAGTCTAGGGTAGCATTCTCCAGTGTCCTCATTATTTTATGTTTTCACATTTCTCTCTTTTTTTTTTTTTTTGAAGATTTTATTTATTTACTTGACAGAGAGAGATCACAGTAGACAGAGAGGCAGGCAGAGAGAGAGAGGGAAGCAGGCTCCCCACTGAGCAGAGAGCCCGATGCGGGACTCGATCCCAGGACCCTGAGATCGTGACCTGAGCCGAAGGCAGCGGCTCCACCCACTGAGCCACCCAGGCGCCCTATGTTTTCACATTTCTGACCAAAAATCAGTAACTTTGTTTGCTTGTTTATACCATAGTGTGAGCTCCATTGGACAGGAACCTTCTTTATGTTGTTTGCTGTATTTTCAAAACCAAGAACACACTGGATATTTGGCAAATGTTTGTTACATGAGTGTACTTGACTTGCCAAAGTCTGGGAACAAACAAAACAGACATTGTGCCTGCCCTTCTATTGCCTCTTGATGGTAAAGAACTATCTTAGAAGACCTTTAGTTATATAATCACTGAATATTTATAAATGACATTGAATTTCCTTAACCTTATTTACTTAAATATCTTCTTAGCTCTGGTTTTGTTTACACCGTTTTCTCTGTCTCTTTAATTCTTACCCTTTCCAGGGATAGCAGTAATTGTTCAAAAAAGCAGTGAAGCTTTGAAGTAAGTCCTTGGTTTGAGACTTCTGTGTGTCCTCCTTTTTCATTTTCATTTTCAGGCCTGCTCAGCTAACCACAGTTGGGAAACGTTGCTGTCTTTGGATTCAGGACCTTTGCATGGATCTCCAGAACTTGAAGCGGGTCCGAGATGACCTGCGCTTTCGGGGCGTGAAGGGCACCACTGGCACTCAGGCCAGCTTCCTGCAGCTCTTCGAGGGAGATGACCAGAAGGTATTCTGAGAGCAGCTGGGGGACACGGAAACTCAGTGGTGAGAACACCAGAAACAAAGCCAACCTCCAGGATGAGAGGAGGATTGATCTTGGGATGAGTGGAGTCTTTGGACCAGAAGGAGTACCGAGGGTTGAAACCTGGGCAGGATGTTGAGATGTTCTCATACTGGTCACACCTGGATTTCTACAAGGAGGTCTTTTTCTTCCAAGGTAGAGCAGCTTGACAAGATGGTGACAGAAAAGGCAGGATTTAAAAGGTAGGTAAATGGGAAAGGTGTTGGCTTCCCTATTCCCTGTTAAGTGATGAAAGCCCTGTGTTCAGTGTACCTCTTGATTTGACCCTAACTTTTTCTTCCTTCGTTCTTCTGCCCATTTCCTTTTATCTCTGGCCTGGGTTTTTATTTTCTTAGAGTCTAGATTCTACTTTTTTATAGTCTATAAGGAAAAAGGAAAGTGTTTACTTCTGAGATTTTTAGAATAGTCTCATCCACATCGAGGTCCTCCCATGGGTTCATCTAAATCTGACCATTTCCACTGAGGGCCACCAGGCTTCACCATGGCTGCTTGTTCCACGCATTTCCATCAGGTTATAACAAGACACGGGTACCCCAGGCCCACACTTCCTTCTTGGGCCTGCGTGTTGGGAAAAAGGGTGGAAGAACGGTTTGTTTCAGAAGCATATTATCAGGGAGGTCAGTAGGACTTAGTATACCAGTGAGACCAAGCTTTTGCTTAAGGTCTGTTTTTGCTCATTTGTTTGAAACAGTCACATTTTGAAAAAAACACTTTTTTTCCTAGATTTTATTTGTAAGTGACCTCTACACCCAGTGTGGGGCTCGAAAAACAACCCTGAGATCAAGAGTTGCATGCTCCACCAACTGAGCCAGCCAGGTGCCCCTGAAATATTTCACTTATGATTCTTTTCCATTTATTTTTAGGGCTTTCATCATCACAGGGCAGACCTACACACGGAAACTGGATATTGAGGTGCTGTCTGTGCTGGCTAGCTTGGGGGCATCTGTGCACAAGGTGAGTGGTAGAGGCAGTTTGTGGGAGTGGGGCTGAGAGCTTTGCACACCACAGAGAGATGGAATTGGCCTCAGACTTTCATCTAGACTTATCTCTCAGGAGATGTCAAACTTCATTTTTACTATCTGGGGTCTGTAGGTGACAGCTTTTTTTTTTTTTTTTTTTTTTTAAGATTTTATTTATTTATTTGACAGACAGAGATCACAAGTAGGCAGAGAGGCAGGCAGAGAGAGAGGAGGAAGCAGGCTTCCTGCCGAGCAGAGAGCCCGATGCGGGGCTCGATCCCAGGACCCTGAGATCATGACCCGAGCCGAAGGCAGAGGCTTTAACCCACTGAGCCACCCAGGTGCCCCTGTAGGTGACAGCTCTTAAATTAAGGTGTGTTAAAAGACAGGACTAGCTCCAGCGTTCTCATTAAAGCTCATCTTGCCTTATCTTTCCTTGCTGTTCTTCAGCAGTGTTCCACACCGTGTTTCCGTGCTCCCTTCCTTGTTATCCCTGCTCTTCAGGAGCCAGAAGGAGTCTGAGTGAGATATTCTCCAGGAGCTCCTGGAGAGGATGTGCTCACCTCCTTCATCAGTCTAGCCCCTGTTCCCAGAGTCCTGCGCACCAGCAGTGTGGGACGATGCCTGTGGCCCTTTCCCCCCAGATTTGTACCGACATACGACTCCTGGCAAACCTCAAGGAGATGGAGGAACCCTTCGAAAAACAGCAGATTGGTGAGTGTTCTGGGAAGACGTGGGAGCGCTGCAGAGATGCTGGGAGGCTGGTGGGCATGTGTTAATAGCTAACCCAGCAGTGTGCTCGGGCTCTCACTGTCCTCTGAAGTCTCTGACTTTGCTTCTCCTTGTACGTGGCAGGCTCAAGTGCAATGCCATACAAGCGGAACCCGATGCGCTCAGAGCGGTGCTGCAGCCTCGCCCGTCACCTGATGACCCTTATCATGGACCCGCTGCAGACGGCATCTGTGCAGTGGTTTGAACGCACACTGGATGATAGTGCCAATCGGTCAGTAGAAGGGGGGTGCCGTGTACGGCAAGTTGGGGGGAGGACCAGCAGAGGAGCCTGAAGGATGTTTTGAGCATCTGTGCATTTTCTCCTTGTCGCCACAGAGCCTGGAGGGGTCTTCTTGTCGCGATAGAGCCTGGAGGGGTCTCCTTGTCCTCACAGATCCCGGGAGGGTCTAGCAAGGAGGCAAGAATATAGAACAGTGTGATGCGTGTTAGGATCAATGTGTGTGTACGAGATAATCTCTGTGGGAGCTAAGATGGGGGAGTAGGGGAGAGGAGGTAGAGGAGTCAGGGAAGGCTTCACAGAGGAGGTGATACTCTAAGACTCAAGAAATATAGACTTTTTTTTTTAAGATTTTATTTATTTATTTGACAGAGATCACAAGTAGGCAGAGAGGCAGGCAGAGAGGGGGAAGCAGGCTCCCCGCTGAGCAGAGAGCCCGATGTGGGGCTCGATCCCCGGACCCTGAGATCATGACCTGA